>PVKV010010597.1:44429-75082 GCA_004027835.1 Alouatta palliata | reverse complement strand
GCCAGCAGGATGCGCCAGGTTCGTTTTCTTTTTTTTTTTTTGAGACGGAGTCTTGCTCTGTCGTCCAGGCTGGAGAACAGTGGCATGATCTCACCTCACTGCAACCTCTGCCACCCGAGCTCAAGTGATTCTCTGGCCTCAGCCAACCAACTAGCTAGGACTGCAGGCACGCACCACCATACCCGGCTAATTTTTGTATTTTTCATAGAGAAGGGGTTTTACCATATTGGCCAGCCTGGTCTCAAATTCCTGACCTCAAGTGATCCACCCACTGCGGCCTCCCATAGTGCTGGGATTACAGGCATGAGCCACTGTACCTAGCCCCAAATTTGCTCTTATAACAAGCTCACTCCTAAGATAACAGCAGTAATCCATCTGTGAGGGCAGAGCCCCGGTGACCTAGTCACCTCTCCTTACACCTCACCTCAAAACGGCTGCATTGGTGATTTGGTTTCTAACACATGAACTTTCGGGGACACATTCCAACCATAGCAGGTACACAGAAAACATCCAGTAAGATATTCTACATTCAAAATCATTATTGCTGGGTGGTAAGATCTTAGGGTCTTTTTTTTAACCTTAGCATATTGATTACAGAAAGGTTAGTAAATATGTTATTAATGACACCAGATATTATCTTGGTCCTCAGCCCCATCATTGCCCTTCAGTGCTCTTCTCTGCAAAGCCAGGGACTGGCCCTGACCAGTGCGGTCTTGACAGAGGGAAGCGTTTGTGCTCCTGAGAAGGAGGGAGGAAGCCGTGCTGCTCTGGGCAGTGGCAGGGGGACAGAGGTGGGAACAGGCTCCCAGGGGCCTGTCATGGTGCTGGAGTGCACAGGACTCTTGGAGAAGCTGCCTGGGATCAGAGGAGGGTGGGTTCTGAGGAGGCCCCCATTGCAGGTGGGAAGCAGCAGGGAACAGATGGCCCTTTTTGTGCCTCCAGCTCCAATTCCCTGTATTAAATCCCTTTCTGCTTGAAATACCTAGAGTGGCTTCTGTTTTCCTGACTGGACACTGATCACCTGAGGTCAGGAGTTCGAGATCAGCCTGGGCAAAATGACGAAACTCCTTCTCTACTAAAAATACAAAAATTAGCCAGGCATGGTGGCACATCTAATTAATAAAATTGGTTCATCTGATTAATACAATTCTTTATTTTAAAAGCAGAGGCCAGGCGTGGTGACTCACACCTGTAATTTCAGTACTTTGGGAGGCCAAGGTGGGTGGATCATGAGGTTAGGAGCTCGAGACCATCCTGGCCAACATGGTGAAACCCCGTCCCTACTAAAATAAAAAAAAAAAAAATAGCCGGGCGTGGCAGTGCACACCTGTAGTCCCAGCTACTCAGGAGGCTGAGGCAGGGGACTCACAGAACGTAGAGGCGGAGGTTACAGTGAGTCAATATCACGCCACTGCACTCCAGCCTGGCGACAGAGCAAGAGGCTGCCTCAAAAAAAAGAAAAGGCAGAGAAGTGTAGAGAACATCTTGGAGCATAAGATTTTTCTGTATCAAGTATTAAACTCTGCTCCTCTGGAAACACACTCACAGTCTGATGGGATCCCAGCACCTTCCAAGAGCACAGGTTCACGCAGCCAGCCAGCGGTGTGGCTGACGGGTAGCAGGAGTTCACAGAAGGACACGTCGCTTGGACGGGCTGCTAGGGAAGGCGGTGGGGCAGGCACAGGGCTGAGCCTGGCAAGCATGTGACAGGATGAACATCAAACATCCTCGAGGCGGCAGGGACATGCATTTGGCCACAGGGGCCACGTACTGTGGCTGACTCCACCACATGGCATTTATCTAATGAGCAAGTGCCAGGAGTCCCAGGTAACCTAAATGAAGCTTTCAGGACTTAACGCCAAGGCCGAGGCGGGCAGATCACCTGAGGTCAGGAGTTCAAGACCAGCCTGGGAAAAATGATGAAACTCCTTCTGTAATAAAAATACAAAAATCAGCCGGGCATGGTGGTGCACACCTGTAATCCCAGCTACTTGGGAGGCTGAGGCAGGAGATTCACTTGAACCTGGGAGTCAGAGTTTGCAGTGAGCCGAGATCACACCATTGCACTCCAGCCTGGGCAACAAGAGTGAAACTCCATCTCAAAAAAAAAAAAAAAAAGAAAGAAAAGAAAAGAAATCAGAAACCCTGTTAGTGTGAATCTGATGGCACAAGGTCAACCTCCCTAGAAGAACATGTCAACCCAGTCAAGACAGCCCGGCGAGGCCGCACCCTGTGACGGTGGTGGTTCAAGTGCTGTCTTGTAAGTAAGCAGAAGGAAAGGACAGACTTTTAATTGATTTTATTGAGACGGGGCCTCACTCTGTCGTCCAGGCTGGAGTGCAGTGTTGCAATCACGGCTCACTCGGCCTCAAACTTCCAAGCTCAAGTGATCTTCCCGCCTCAGCCTTCCCAGTAGCTGGAACTACAGGGGCACACCACCACAGCCGGTTAATTTTTTAAAATTATTTTTTGTAGAGACAAGGTCTTGTCATGTTGCCCAGGCTGCTCTCGAACTCCTGGCCTGAAGCAAGCCTCCTGCCTCAGCCTCCCAAAGTGCTGGGATTAGAAGCACGAGCCACCACACCCAGCCAGGACATGCTTTCCAAAGCTCATTTTCGGCAACCTCGACACCTTCAGGGTAATTTCCTCAAGCGGCCCATTTTACGTTGCTCCTCCGGCACAGTGGACCACAGGGGCCATTCCCTCCACTTCTCACCCAGGCACACGACTCTCAGGACACCGGCAACACCCGGTGTTGGGCCAGGCAGGAAGCTGCGGGGTGGGGACTGGCAGGAAGGCCGGCGGCCGAGGGCTGTCCCCTCACACTCCCTCCCCATTGCCAGCTGCAGCTGACCCCCACTGACCCATGCACAGAACCCCACCTACGCCCGTGTCACGGCAGGCAAAGCCATGGGATGCCCTTTTCGTTTTTTAAAGAAAGAATTCTAAGGGAACCCTTATCACCTGTAACGGATGAGCTGGGCCCTGAAGGAAGAACCCAGAGGGTCTGGCTATGGCTGGAGCAGGTTCTTGCCCCAACATCACTACCCTGAGGGATAAAATGCACCTCCCCATCCCCCACTGCCTCAGTTTCCCAGCTGCAGAGCACAGAGCTGCCAGGTGCAAGTTTGGACCCTGAAGGGACTCAGCGCATTTTCCCACCGCTCCAGCTTTGCTCTGGCAAAACATGCTGGGCTGATGAGTGGCAAAAAAAAAAAAAAAAAGACCAGGAGGGAACAGAGAATTCTTGCCACAAACGCAATGGGTTTCCCAAGACAAACCGGAGACGCGGACGGCCATCCAACACCAAAGCCACCGGTTTCCTACCTACAGGGTCATCCCGGCCTGGCTTCCCCCCAAAACAGACCCCATCTGGCACCTGTCATCTTCCATGGGCCACAGTGCGGTGTCTGGAGGGCAGGAGCATGTCACGATACGCACCGTCCGGGCGCCCCAGGCCGGCTCCTCTCCTGGCACCTCTGTCCACAGCAAGGTGCCCCTGCAGCCACCCGGCAACCCATGCCCCTGGGCTTCCCGTCCTGCACACACAGACGCGCCCCTGACCTCTGACGGCCACGTGCCGGATGGACAGGAAGCCTCTTAGAACAATAAACCTTCATATTTTCCATTCTCTCCCCTTTGAAGAATTGGGAGAACTTTGGATTACGTGTTAGAATTTTCCACGCTTAGAAGCGAGGGCTGCTTTGAAGAGGTGACTCCCATGGCTGCGGCACTCGGCACGGAGACACAGAGAGAAAGGCAGGGCATGCTGTCATCTGAAAGCGCCCCCCACCCTGCGTCCCCGCATTCTACTACACACATCCCACGGCGTCCCCTTCCTAAAGGACATCTCAAAGCACAAGCGCAGCCCCTTAGCCTACACGCCGCTTTCATGGCAGACCTTACTGAGGAGTCACAGCCTTGGGGACACTTAGCCCGTGCCACACTCAGTCTTAAGAGGAGAACAAAGGCAGAGGAGCTCCCACAGACCGTGTGGCACAGTGACAGGGGAAACGGATGCTGTGCTCGGGGCATCTGGGTGGACAGACGCAGACTCCACCGAGAAGGGAGGCCTCGGTCATCTGCTTTGACGCAAAGAAACTAGTCACACACACGAACGTGAAGGCAGGCGTAGCAGCGGGTTCATACCCTGTCCTAAGGCCCAGTACCTGTGGATGTGACCTAACTCGGAAATAAAAGCTGCAGATTAAGATATAAATTAAGATGGAGCCAGGTGCGGTGCTAACACCTGTAATCCTAACACTTTGAGAGGCCGAGGCGAGCGGGTAACTTGAGGTCAGGAGTTCGAGACCTGCCTGGCCAAGGTGGCAAAACCCCGTCTCTACCAAAAATACAAAACTCAGCCGGGCATGGTGGTGTGCACCTGTAGTCCCAGCTACCTGGGAGGCCGAGGCATGATAACTGCTTGAACCCAGGAGGCACAGGATGCAGTAAGCTGAGATTACACCAGTATACTCCAGCCTGGGCAGCCAAAATAAAAACAACAAAAGACATACGTTAAGATGAGGTCACGTGGGACTACAGAGGGTCCTTGATTCAATACAACTGGAGTTCCTTTTTTCTTTTTTTGAGGAAGAATCTCAACTCTGTCACCCAGGCTGGAGTGCAGTGATGCAGTCTCAGCTCACTGCAACCTCTGCCTCCTGGGCTCAAGCAGTTCTCCTGCCTCAGCTTCCTGAGTAGCTGGGACTACAGGTGCCTGGCTAATTTTTCTATTTTTAGTAGAGACAGGGTTTCGCCATGTTGGCCAGGCTGGTCTTGAACTCCTGACCTCAGGCGATCTGCCCACCTCAGCCTCCCAAAGTGCTGGCATTATAAAGTGCTGGGATTACAGCGCTCAGGCCCCATCTGGAGTCCTTATAAGAAAGAAGAAACAGAGGCCGGGCGCAGTGGATGGCTCACGCCTGTAATCTCACCACTTTGGGAGGCTGAGGTGGGCAGATCACAAGGTCAGGAGATCAAGACCATCCTGGCCAACATGGTGAAACCTGTCTCTATTAACAATACAAAAATTAGCTGGGCATGGTAGCGTGTGCCTGTCATCCCAGCTACTCAGGAGGCTGAGACAGGAGAATCACTTCAACCCAGGAGGCAGAGGTTACAGTGATCTGACATCATGCCATTGTACTCCAGTCTAGACACAGAGCGAGACTCCATCTTAAAAAAAAAAAAAAAAAAAAAAAAAAAAAAAAAAAAAACTGGTAAAGGAAAAAAAAAAAAAAAAAAAAAAAAAAAAGAAAGATAAAGAAAAAGAAGACACCGAGACAGACACACAATGAGGAGGCCACAAGGTGAAGATGGAGGCAGAGACTGCAGTGGCACACCCACAAGCCAAGGAACGCCAAAGACTGCCAGCTGCCACCAGGAGCTGGAAGAGGTGCCCTCAGAGGAGCACAGCCTTGCAGACACCTTGACTTAGGAATCCTGGCCTCCAGAACTCTAACAGAATAAAGTTCTATCATCGGATGTCATCTGGCTTGTGGTCCTTTGTTGCAGCAGGAAATGAACAGGACAGATGGCAACCCTTGAGGAACGGGTCCGTGCACACAGAACCCGCCCTGACTGATTCAACCCCTCACTGATCACAAGCGCCTCCTGACTTCACAGGAGGCTTGAGTCAAGGCAGGTCACAGCCTAAAAACGTCTATAAATGATGCAGAGCTTTCCAGAAGGTGCACAGCGTGTGTGATGTCTCATCAGAAACAGCTAGGCCAGGCAGGGTCACGGACCACAGTTCAAATCCCCTCGGCCCAGGCCCAGGCCCCGGGTCAGGTGGGAATGGGGGACAGTGGTGGTCACAGATGGCTCACACTCAGATACCCACAGGCAATGCCAAAGGTGATGCTGGAACTCTGCGCCTCTTAAGACCTCAGGGCCAAGGGCTGGACCCTGGCCACCCCACCTCAGGGACCTCTGCAAACCCCAGCCTCCGGAGTCCTGGAGTTATTCTGCCCATCACCAATGAGCTACACACTTTCACCAAGAAAGCCCTGCCCTCCACCCCTAACGGGCCATCATCACTCTCCTGCCCCAGCTCTTGACCCATCTCTCTTCCAAGGCCCCACTCCTCCTGACCTCCCTGAGCAGCCTCTTCCAACTGTCCCAGACCACAGGGTCCCCCAGCCCTAGTACAAAATCCTGCCTGAGGGGCCTGGGGCTCCCCAGCTTCCTCCTCAAGGTCCCCCCTTGCTTTCATGACTCATGGCCACCTGGTTCTGGCCCCACACCTGCTGCCCTTTATAGGGGGGCTCCCGGGAAACGCGGAAACAGCGTGGATTCCTGAAGAGGCTGGAACCTGCCCTCGGCTGCCTCCTTCCTCAGGGGCTATGAAGTTCTGGGCAAAAGGGAGGGAAGGAACGCCTGGAAGACTGGAGGGAGCTCAGTGTCCCTCTTCCCGCAACCAGGGACGCCTGCTCAGTCATCGCCTCACGGCCACAATCACCAGGAACGTGTTGGCAGCCCCACACCTCTGCCCTGCATGTCCCGACGGTGGGCGGAAGATTCTGGATTTCTGAGATTGTTCTAGAGCCTCTGGTGATGATCCCAGGGCAAAGGCCACCTGTCTGCTGGCAGTCCTGGCAGCCCTGGAGGGGTGTGGTGGGGTGTCCCAGGGTAGCTGCTCAAAAACAGACCAACACTGGCCGGGCACCATGGCTCACGCCTGTAATCCCAGCACTTCAGGAGGCCAAGGCGGGCAGATCACCTGAGATCAGGAGTTCAAGATGAGCCTGGCCAACATGATGAAACCCCCATCTCTAGCAAAAGTACAAAAGTTAACCGGGCGGGGTGGCTCACGCCTGTAATCCCAGCACTTTGGGAGGCTGAGGCAGGTAGATTGCCTGAGCTCAGGAGTTCGAGAGCAGTCTGGGCAGCAAAGTAAAACCCCATCTCTACTAAAATACACAAACGTTAGCCGGACGCGGCAGCAGTCGCCTGCAGTCCCAGCTACTCGGGGAGGCTGAGGCGGGAGAATTGCTAGAACATGGGAGGCAGAGGTTGCAGTGAGCCGAGATCGCGCTACCACACTCCAGCCTGGGCAACAAGAGTGAAACTTCGTCTCAAAAAAACAGACAAACATAAGGGCAGAAGAAGATATTGACGTGCTGCGCCGTGCACGACCCGGAAAACATGATGCTGGCAGGCGAGGAGCCAGACACAAAAGGCCCCAGGCTGCGTCTATAAAAAGGTATGGGCTTCCCTTTGGGGGCCATAAAAATCCTTTGGAACTGGACGGGGGGTGGGGGGGTGTTGCACGCCACTGTTAATGTTCTAAATGCCACAAAATGCTTCACATTGAAATGGTTAACTTCACATTCTGTGAATTCCACCTCCAAAAAACAAACAAGGACAGAGATCCAGCCGAACTGCTTACATGTATCGAAATGCCAATAAAAACACACTTGAACCAGCACGTGTACTGGTGGTTTTGGACCCAACGCTTGGTCATGAAGACAGGGAGCTGCGGGCCAGCACCGGGCCGCACTGAGCAGGGGACTACGATCTGGGAGCCCCTGGGTTGGTCCAGGGAGCAGCAGTCTCAGCCGCCCACCACTGCTCACCTCTTGTCCAAGCTGGTGGAACCAGGCGGAGGCACTGGGCATCAGGCCTGAATGCCCAGCTGGTCTCCCTTCCTGGGCAGGGATGGGAGGCGCCTGAGACAGCCACATACCCAGGGACCTCCTCCCATCCCCCTGAGATGCAAGGTCCCAGAGCCGGCAGAAAAACCAGGAAGCATTCTACTTCCTGTCTCTATGAATTGGACTCCTCTAGGGAACCCAGTGGCATCACACAGAATCTGCTTTTACGTCTCGCTCACTTCACTCAGCATAATGCCCTCAAGGTTCACCCACATTGTAGCAAGCACCAGAATCTCCTTCCTTTTCCAGGCTGAGTAGTAGTCCATCGTGCCAATGAACCACATGCTGCCTATCCATTCATCTGTTCACAGACACCCGGGTCACTTCCACCTTTTTTTTTTTTTTCTTTGAAATAAAGTCTTGCTCTGTCTATAGGCTAGAGTGCAGTGGCACGATCTCAGTTCACTGCAACCTCCACCTCCTGGGCTCAAGCAATTCTCCTGCCTCAGCCTCCTGAGTAGCTGAGATTACAGGTATGCACCACCATACCCAGCTAATTTTTGCATTTTTAGTAGAGATGGGGTTTCACCATGTTGGCCAGGATGGTCTCGATCTCTTGACCTCGTGATCTGCCTGCCTCGGCCTCCCAAAGCCCTGGGATTACAGGCGTGAGCCACCGCGCCCAGCTGCTTCCACCTTTTGGTTACTGTGAATAAGACTGCTATGAATGTGGATGTACAAATACCTCTTTAAAGGCCTTGTTTTCAGCCAGGGTGGGCATGGTGGCTCACGCCTGTGATCCCAGCACTTTGGGAGCCTTGAGGCAAGCAGATCACCTGAGGTCAGGATTTTGAGACCAGCCTGTCCAACACAGTGAAAACTGTCTCTACTAAAATTACAAAAATTAGCAAGGCATGGTGGCAGGTACCTGTAATCCCAGCTACTCAGGAGGCTGAGGCGGGAGAATCGCTTGAACCTAGGAGGTAGTGGCTGCAGTGAGCTGAGATCTCGCCATCGCACTCCAGCCTGGGCAACAAAGTGAGACGCCATCTCAAAAATTAAATAAACAGGCTGGGCACGGTGGCTCACGCCTGTAGTCCCAGCACCCTGGGAGGCCGAAGCGGGCAGATCACGAGGTCAGGAGTTGGAGACCAGCCTGGTCAACATGGTGAAACGCCATCTCTACTAAAAATACAAAAATTAGCCAGACTTGGTGCACACCTGTAATCCCAGCTACCCAGGAGGCTGAGACAGGAAAATCACTTGAACCTGGGCGGAGGTCGCAGTGAGCCTAGACTGCCACTGCACTCCAGCCTGGGCAACAGAGAGAGACTCCGTCTCAGATAAATAAATAAATACTTTGTTTCCAACTGGAGCACACCCAAAGTGAGACTGCTGGATCATGTGATAACTGAACTTTTACTATTTTGCGGACCCTCCCTCCTGTGTTTAAAAGCAGCTGCACCAGGTTACACACTCCCGCTGACACTGCACAAGGGCTCCAGTTTCTCTGCATCCTTCAACATGTGTTTTCTGAGTTTTTTTGACCACAGCCATCCTAATGGGTATGAAGTATTATCTCCTTGTAGGTTTTCGGGGGTTCTTAGTGTGTCAATCAACTCACTGACAAATGGGTATTGCCCTGCAAGAGCGTGTGTGCGTGAGACAGGGTTTTACTCCGTTGCCCAGGCTGGAGTGCAGTGATGCAGTCTCAGCTCACTGCGACGTCCACCTCCGAGGCTCAAGCAAACCTCCCGCCTCAGCCTGTTGAGTAGCTAGTCTACAGGCTCGTGCTACCACGCCCAGCTAATTTTGGTATATTTTCTTGGTAGAAATGGCCAATTTCTGGGCTCAAGCAATCCTCCTGCCTCAGATTCCCAAAGTGCTGGGATTATAGGCTGGAGCCCCCAGGCCCAGACCTCCTGGGCTTCGACGTGAATTTCCCTGCTGATTAATGACTCAGCTTCTCTTTCTGTGTTTATTGGCCATTTCTATCTACGGAAGAAATGCCTATTCAAGTCCTTTCCTCACTTTTTAATTCCACAGTTTTCCTGTTGGGCAATTGTAGGAGTTCTTTTTTTGTTTTGAGACAAAGTTTCACTCTCATTCCCCAGGCTGGAGTACAGTGGCACGGTCTCGGCTCACCACAACCTCTGCCTCCTGGGTTCAAGTGATTCTCCTGCCTCGGCCTCCCAAGTAGCTGGTATTACAGCCATGCACCACCACTCCTGGCTAATTTTGTATTTTTAGTAGAGACGGGGTTTCTCCATGTTGGCCAGGCTAGTCTCGAACTCCTGACCTCAGGTGATCCACCCGCCTCAGCCTCCCAAAGTGCTGGGATTACAGGCATGAGCCACTGCGCCTGACCAAATTGTAGTTCTTTACATAGTCTGGATATTAATCCCTTATCAGATATATGACTTGTAAATATTTCCTAACAGTTTTTAAATGGGACATTTTCTCAGCACTTGCAACATACATGGGCAAGAAAAAGGAGGTTTCCCAAATCACAGTCAGATCTCCCAGCTGGATTTCTGCTTTTCCAATCCCTAACCTACACAAGCACGAGAGGCGGCAGGGAAGGGGCCCCAGGCGACGGCCAGTCCACCTTCTGAGGCCCAGAGGCAGCCAGGTTTGCCCAAGCGTCAGGCAATCTGCTCGGGGCAGAGTGCGGCACCACCCAGGCCTCATCTCTGGTGAAATCTCACGCCCTGTCCAATGCCGAGAACGAGTCCCACAGCCGGCATCACAACACATCAAAGGACAGCCGCTGGGACCTTGGCCAACGGCAGATCCACAGGGCAGCCTGAACAATCAACTCACTGACAAACGGTTATTGCCTGCAGGAGCATTCTTATCTCCAAATGCTGACAGGCCAAGGGATTTTATTTGAATTAGTTGCTGTTAGTTTACCTTAACCAAGTGTCATTTAGATTAGATATGAAAAAAAAATCCTAAAGTATTTAAAAGAAGATACAGAACTGAGAATAAAAACAGGCTATTAAACAGAAAGAAAAATCTTGGCCAGGCACAGTCGCTCAGGCCCGTCATCCCAGCACTTTGGGAGGCCGAGGCCGGCAGATCACCTGAAGTCAGGAGTTCGAGACCAGCCTGGCCAACATGGTGAAACTCCGTCTCTACTAAAAATACAAAAATTAGCCGGGCGTGATGGTGGGCGCCTACAGTCCACACACTCAAGAGGTTGAAGCATGAGAATTGCTTGAACCCGTGAGGCAGAGGCTGCAGTGAGCTGAGACTGCACCACTGCACTCCAGTCTGGGTGACAGAGAGAGACTCTGTCTTAGATAGAGAGAGAGACAGACAGAGAGAGAGAGAGACAGAGAGAGAGAGAGAGAGATCTTGGTGGGTGGATGGATAGTCGGGGTCTACTTCCCACAGAGGGATGGAGGCATAGAGAGAGGGAGGGAGAGAAGAATGGAGGGCAGGAGGAAGGCGGCTCCCTGGCCAGTAAGAATCTGGACTCTCTGAGCTGGAAGGTCCCTCAGCTGGCCCCCGTCAGCCACTGCTCCGAGCTGGCTCCTCATCTGGCATCTGCCTCCCCAGCCCGGCCAAACAGAGCCTCCAGTTCTGGCCAGTGACACGCCTGCCTCCCTGCAGCTGGTGCCCACCAGTCCTGCACTCCACCTCTTCTTGTGACAAGAAGAAACCCCATACGGACCCAGAGGAGGCTCCTAGGAGCCCCTTCTCCAGCCTTAGCCCCTCCAGCAATCCTGCAGCATGGCTGCTCCCTGCTCAATCAGGCACCACATGCAGGTAACTCTCAGCTGTCCCGTTTCAGGCAAGGTAGTCACTCGCAATGAGCTTCTATCCTCAGAAATCCCCAACTCTGTATCCCAGGGCCTCACCACTGGCAGACAGAGGTAACCGAAGGGGGCCATCAGCGTGGTGATTAGAGCACTCAGATCCCAGGGTCTGTGCCTGGCTCTTCCTGCTGCTACAAGCTCTCTAGCCTCAGTTTCTCTGCATGTACCATGGGGATCCTGTAAAACTTCACTGAGATGATGTAGGCACAGCCCAAACAGGCCTCCGGGTGGTGGGAAGCACAGACCCAGGTGGCCGGGAACAGCGCTCCCGGCCCGCGCCCACCTCCGAATCACCCCTGCTCTGGGCCAGCCTCCTTGGCTGCACGATCCCCTCTTACAGGCCAGCCCCTTGTGCCTGGGACCCGCTCAAGCCCCCAAACAAGGCCCACAGCTCTGAGGGACGCACCCTGTCCCCTGCACCCTCCCCATGACAACTGGAAGGGGTGAAGTCGGTGTGTCGGGGGGCTGGAAGGAAAGGTGTCACCACACACGAGGACCCTGCAAGTGGCCCCACCCCTGCTGCATGTGTGCATGTGTGTGTATGCGTGTGCGCGCCTGTGTTTCAGAGCCCCTGGCCTTTATCCAGGACTAGAGAACTGGCACTAGAGGGATTACACCACTGAAAGGCTGCTGTAGGGCTTTTCCCAGCTTTGGAATGTTCATACCCAAAAAGGGGACCTGATCACTAAGGTCCCCACAAGTCCTTACCTGAAGTGAAAGCATGAGAATTCCACCACCGATGTTTTCCTGAAAAACCCCCATCCCTTCACCCAGGGCTATGCTCCCCAGCACGTGAGAGAGGAGCCGAAAACAGCTCCCGGGGTCTGTCCGTGCTTCCGTGTGGCTCCCCCTGGGACCCCAAATAAAAGCAGTGGGCCCTCCACCTGGCAGGCAGCCCCCCTCCCCGGATCCCCTCTGGCTCATTCCAGAAATAATCCACACCTCCTTCCAGGCCCCAGGCCCACAGGCGCCGGGAGAGGGAAGCCCAGGGGCCTCCATGAGGAGCAGCCACTAATGCAAGGCCAGCCTCTGGACCCTCATGGCTGGTACCTCCACCTGCATTTCCTCCAGAGGACCCTGCTGCCCTCCCAAAACAAACAAGAGGAAGGCTGGGTCGCTGAATTAAAGAGGGTCGTTTACAGCCATGTGTGGTGGCTCACGCCTCTAATCCCAGCACTTTGAGAGGCCGAGGCAGGCGGATCACATGAAGTCAGGAGTTCGAGACCAGCATGACCAACATGGAGAAACCCCTTCTCTACTAAAAATACGAAATTAGCCGGGCATGGTGGTGGGTGCTTGGAATCCCAATTACTTGGGAGGTTGAGGCAGGAGAATTGCTTGAACCTGGGAGGCGGAGGTTGCGGTGAGCTGAGATCACGCTGTTGCACCCCAGCCTGGGCAACAAGAGCAAAACTGTGTCTCAAGAAACAAACAGAAAAAAAGAAGGTCGTTTACTACCACCCCTCCCAGCATTCAGGAATTCCATTCGAGGGAATCTGGGGCATTTATATGAACCCGCGTGTTCAGGTTACAGGAAAAGAAGAAAAAACTTAGAAAACGATTTCCCCCAAGGCTGTGAACTGAAGACATCACGCCAAACTCATGAATACTTTCCACATGCTGTACCCATATGATAAAATCTACTTCTGTTTGGATCCAAGTGCTGGCAGGGATGAGCCCCGTGGCACCAGGCCACACGCCACACCCCAGCTAAGGTGGCCGCTGCCAGGGGCCCCAGCCCCCACCTACCCACCGATCCCGTTCCTGAACAGGTTTTGCTATCGGGTTTCAAAATGTGCAGGCACAGGCACCAGCCCAGACCCAAGGCGACCCTTCAGCAGTGACAGAGGGGCCAGCACAGGATTCTGGCATGCTCAGCAACACAGGCCACTCTGGGCATGGTCAGCACCAAACCTCCACCCAGGAAAGCCCGGAATTTCACCTGCCCGCTACTCCACCTGCCCGCTACTCCACCTGCCCACTACTTCACCCGGACTTTTAAAAATGGTCTCTCGACACCCTGGTCGGTACGTGGGGCCAAACACAGACCGCCCGTCCCCAGGCAGCTGGTGCTGAGGTGGGCACCCTGCCCTGGTGAGTGCATGTCCCAAGGGCCTGCGGCTCCTCGCACACTCCCAGGCCCCCTTTTCCCGTCAGCCTCCTGCTCCTCCATCTCCTCCAGGTGCGATGACTCAGAGGGAGGCGGAAGTTACTGTCCTGGCGGCGCTGTCTACAAAGCTCACACGGAGCACCCCTCTGGAAGACAATGGAAAGACCCTGCACTGCCCACTCCCAACGCCCCTGAGAGGGGCCAGTGCCCAGGCGTGAACACAGGTCGGGCCGCAGGACAGCTGGGTGCTGTGCATAACCTGCCAACTCTGCTGGGCCTTTAGCTCAGCCTTGTGCAGGCCCCGTCCCCATGGCACCCGCCTTTCCTTTGACACTCCCACCCCACTCTTGCCAGTGACCTTGTCATCCGCTCCTCAGAGGCGCCCCCAAACCACTCCACTCAGATCTCACACAGGCCACCAAGAGCCTGCCCTCAGCTAACCCAGGTCACACCTCTGTCCTCAGGTTCTCTGACCGCCAGATGGCATCCATCACGGATGACCCCCTTGGAGACCCTCGCCCTCCCTCAGCCTCTAGGGCCCTCCCCTGCACGTGGTTATTCCTGCTCCAGCTCCCAAGCAGACCGTTCCCCACCCAGCAGGCCACTCGGGCCATGGCTTCTCAAAGCTGGGCCTGCCTCCTCTCCTAACTGCCAGCACCCTCACTTCTGTGTCTGTGGCCCCAGCTGGTCTCCCCAGTCTGAACCTGCACACACAATCAACTTAGGGACAATCTCCAAGACGTCCAGCCACATGGGGCCAAAAGTGGCCTTGAGTCTTCCCCCTAAAGCCGATTCCTAGTAAGCACTCTGGCTCAGGAATGTGCCTCTCTCATCCTCCCAGAGCCAGTTTCATCTGGCAAGCACAGACAGGGAACGTGGCTCAGGAGCTGCCCAGTCCAGGTTCAAAGCCTAGTGCTGCCACCACAAGCTACTGCCCTGGGAGCCCTGTCCTTGGTTTGCTCATCTCTGGGAGGGAGGTGGTGACAATACCTTCCACGCCCTAGGGTGGCAGTGAGAGAATTGCAAGTGGCAGTGCAGGCAGAGCCTGGGAGAGTTCCTGGCACATGGCTGAGATGCATCTGACTGTCTAAGCTGGCAAAGCTCTCCTCAGCCACCCACTCTCCTCAGCCACCCTACGCTACAGCAAGCCCGATGTCCCAAGCTTCCCTCCTATGCAGTCTCACCACCCAGCAGCCGGGACATGGGCCCCAGCTCTTGCCTACATGCTCCCGAGGGGTCCCACCAAACCCTCCATGGTCAGCCCTCTCCCGAACCGGAGGATCCCTCCGACTCCCGGTCTCCCTGCCCAGCACACATTGCACACACCTGGGGGGTACAAGAGAGTCCCAGCCTGCCCTCGCCCGCAGGAGTCAGGGCCACACTGGCGCTCCAGGCCTTCGCACACAGCAGGTGCTCGGTAAACTAATCAAAACTCTTTACTCCTGAGACAGTGTTTCTCAAGGCATGACCAATCGACTATCTCCAAACTTATCAGAGCCCTGAAATGGTTAACTCGTTGCCAAAAGCACCTAACTCTCCTGGGAAGGTCTGACACTCAGAATCCCGCTCAGCCACCGAGGCAATTTAAGATAGTCAGATCCAGGCCGGGCGCGGTGGCTCCCACCTGTAATCCCAGCACTTCGGGAGGCCGAAGAGCGTGGATCACCTGAGGTCAGGAGTTCAAGGCCAGCCTAGCCAACATGGCGAAACCCTGTCTCTATAAAAATACAAAAATTAGCTGGGCGTCGTGGCGGGCGCCTGTAGTCCCAGCTACTAGGGAGGCTGAGGCAGAAGAATCGCTTGAACCTGGGAGGTGGAGGTTGTGGTGAGCCAAGATCGTGCCATTGCACTCCAGAGACTCCATCTCAAAAAAAAAAAAAAAAAAAAAAAAAGATGATGCAATCCTTCTCCACCCCAGGAGTTCCAGAAGAGCATAATGCTATGCAGCCCGACGATACCCAAACAGCAGCCCGCTCCTGCTTCCCTGTTTGCAACCATCTGTTTAAAAGCCACTGCGATATCCTGTATTTAACTAGGCAAACACTTATGGAAGCTTTATCAAGCCTAGACGACTTTAAACCCTCCACTCCCCACCAAAGTAAACGGCGAGAAGGTTACTCAACCTTGTTATTTCACTGAGTTCCAGTATTTTCTGACATGCCTGAATGACTCATCCGCCAATCATTCTTACCCACAAACACCAACATTCCCACATCTCTGGGTCTGCAGCACACACACAGCGGGAGAGGCAGGGACATCACACTGCTCCCAAGTGCTGCATTCTGCATGAGAGGCCTCCAGCCGGGCACCCACAGCACACGTTCAAAGTGAATTAAAAACAACGTGGTCCGTCAACAGATGACTGGGTAAGGGAAATGTGGTACATATACACAGTGGTGTACTATTCCACTATAAAAAAGAATGGAATCCTGTCACCTGCAACAACATGGATGGACCTGGAGGGCATTATGTGAAGTGAAATAAGCCAGGCACAGAAAGGCAAGTGTTCACACTTGTTTGTAGGATCTAAAAATCAAAGCAATTGAACTCGTGGGGATAGAGAATAGAAGACTGGTTACCAGAGCCTGGGAAAGGGGTAGGGGGAGGAAAGTGGGATGCTTAATGGGTACAAAAAAATAGTTTAAAAAATGAATAACGCCAGGCACAGTGGCTCACGCCTACAATCCCAGCACTGTGGGAAGCCGAGGTAGGTGGATCACCTGAGGTCAGGAGTTCGAGATCAGCCTGGCCAACATGGTGAAACCTCATCTCTACTAAACATACAAAAATTAGCTGGGTGTGGTGGCAGGTGCCTGTAATCCCCAGCTACTCGGGAGGCGGAGGCAGGAGAATCGCCTGAACCCGGGAGGCGGAGTTTTCAGTCAGCCAGTTCCCGCCACTGCACTCCAGCTTGGGTGACAGAGTGAGATTCGATCTCAACAAAAAAAAAAAAAAGAAAAACTAAGAGTATAATTGGATTGTTTATAACACAAAGGATAAATGCTTGAGGGGATGGATACCCCATTCTCGATGATGTGATTATTACACGTTGCATGCCTGTACCAAAACATCTCATGTACTCACCAATGCATACACCAGGCCAGGCAGAGTGGCCCATGCTCAGCACTTCGGGAGGCCAAGGCAGACGGATCACTTGAGCTCAGGAGCTGGAAGCTAGAAGACTGGGTAACATAGTGAGACCCTGTCTCTACTAAAACTAAAAAAACGTCAGGTGTGGTGGTGCCGAGAGCTGACATGAAGACTGACAGGAGTCAAGATCACACCACCGCACTCAAGCCTGGGCAACAGAGCAAGACCCTGTCTCACACACACACACACGCACATCTATACATACATACCTAAATTTGTGTATATCATTTTATATAATTCATTATAGTTTACATATTATACTTCATTGTATAATTTTTTTTTTTTTTTGAGAAAGAGTCTGACTGTCACCCAGGCTGGAGTGCAGTGGTGCAATCTCCTCTCACTGCAACCTCCAACTCCCAGGTTCAAGCGATTCTCCTGCCTCAGCCGCCTGAGTAGCTGGGATTGCAGGCACGTGCCACCATGCCCGGCTAATTTTTACATTTTTAGTAGAGATGGGGTTTCACCACATTGGCCAAGATGGTCTCGATCTCTTGACCTCGTGATCCGCCCGCCTCGGCCTCCCAAAGTGCTGGGATTACAGGCATGAGCCACCGTACCTGGCCCTGTTTTTTTTAAATTAAAAATAAAATAAAACAAAGAATGTCAGTGTTTCTGAAAGGCCACTGTCCAGAAAGAACACAGAGCATATTCCAGGTTTGAGCTGTCCATTGAGTCATCAGCCAGGTTGTGCTGAAAAACGCAAACACAGCTTTTACACACACGCATAATCCAAAGTCCCTATCACAGTATTTAAAATCTCATTCAAAGACCATCACATAAAACGAGCATCTTGTATTGCTGGGTATCATTCGAAATTGGCAGCTATTTGAATTTCACTATATTCAGACTTTAAAAATTTTTCCAAAACTGTTTTGTCCTTGGTGGGCTATATAAAACCATCAACAATTATCTACTCACAGTGAGGATGATGGGGTTCAAGCCCAGGCCAGGCTAAATGAACTGCCCCCACCATGCATGCCTGCCCAGGTCCTGCCCCAGGTGCCCCTCTACCTCACCCCCGTCCCTCTGGAATGGCTCCCACTAAACCTAGTCGTTGGTTCCCACTAAACACAAAACATCCCTGCCCCACCCCCAGCATGGAACTGTTCCCACCACCTCGTCCCTTATTAAACCTAAACCCTACCATTGAGCCAAGTCATTTTTAAACAGGCCAAATTTCCCATGCAGGCCTGTTCCACACAGCACCTCCAGAGCTGTATTATTGCATCAAAGGCTTTAGTGCATGGCTATAAATCCTGGAGAACCAACAGCACTCCATTGAAAACAGTGGATGAGTTTGAAACCACCGCTTCCCTGCATTGTTCCTTAATAAAACCTCCAGTTAAGTCAAGGGCTCATCTTTTTGTTTGCTCTGTTTTCTACCGGGTGCTCTGTCGTCTGGAACTACAGATCTCACAGTCACAGTGATTTGCTTCTTTGGAGCATTAAATCCTAGTCAAATGGTCTGAGGTTTCTGCACATCCCAGCATGCCTACTTTATTTTATCTTTCTTATTTATTTATTTAGAGACAGAATCTCACTCTGTTGCCCAGGCTGTAGTGCAGCGGCAGGATCTCGGCTCACTGCAACCTCTACCCTCCAGATTCAAACGATTCTCCTGCCTCAGCCTCCCAAATAGCTGGGACTACAGGCGTCGCCACCACGCCTGACTAATTTTTGTATTTTTAGTAAAGACAGCGTTTCACCATATTGGCCAGGCTGGTCTCCAACTCCTGACCTCAGGTGATCCACCCGCCTCGGCCTCCCAAAGTGCTGGTTTACAGATGTGAGCCACGGTGCACGGTCATATGCCTACTTGAAAGCAGAGCACCCACTGGACACTGGAATAATTCAGTTTAGCAACTAATTCGTCAAAAATGTTCTCTTAAAGAAGAGGGGGAACATGAAGGGCGGCCTGTTTTCTGCAGGTCGTGGTTTAACGCCGAGTGCCTCTGCCCACTGGCTGTGCAGCCCCGAGGATGTCACTCAACACCCCTGAGCCTCAGTGTCTTCATCTGTAAAACGAGCAGCAGTGTGACACCACTCAGCTCCCAGTTACCAGGGAAACAAATGACAGCGCCAGCAAAAGAGCAAAGAACACCGCTTGCTGGAACCCAGTCAAAGGTAACCATTGTCATCTGGGGCGGGGTGGGGTGTGGGAGCATGAGGCCCCCAGTACCTGATTTACACCAGGGCGTGTCAGCAAAGCAGCAGAGCCCAGAACCGGATGATGGAGACCGTGACTACATAGCGTGGAGCCCCCAGCCCATCTTCAGCTGTGGTCCAGGCTGTGAGCCCTAGGTGAGACGGCCTCAGGAAACAACCTCCTTGGAAGGGAATCCATCCTAAATCCAGCTGTCTGGCTAACGGCAGGGGGACCCACATTACGGATGCCGCAGACACACAAAACATCCCCGCCCCCAGCACAGAACTGTTCCCACTACCTTGTCCCTCGTTAAATCTAAACCCCATTATTGGGCCAAGTCATTTTTAAACAGGCCAAATCTCCCATTCTATCTATCAGATAAAGTGGTACAGAAGAAAAACTTCCTAAGAATATCCATAATCCCAGTTAATTCGCCCTTAAGAGCCTATTCCGTATTCTCCACACATTTTACAACCTCACAAAACCTAAAATATTCAAATATTCACCAACAAATAGACTGTACTACCAAAATTGTACAGAAGGTTTGTTTCATATCAAAACTGAATCTGTAAGTTTCACAACATATAAGCAAACAACTGTCACTGGAAACTGGTAGCTATCCAACCCCTCCTGTATCACAGAATTACAGCCAACCTCGGAAACAAAACAAATCAGAAGGTTAACTTGTTAATTCTTCCAGGGCTCCCATGGCAATGCTGTATTCTAATAACTCACTGTTTAAACAGCTCCTCTGAAACTCACTCAAGCAGGAGCCAATCTGAGCTCTTCTTGGCCATAGTTTGGTCTTATAAATAAGGTCACCTGCCTGCACTGGCACCCTTGGACACATGGTCAGGCAAACTTCAAAGAGCCACTGGGGGACCTTTATTGCTCCCCCAGCCCCCGCCAAGTTCTTTCTCTTCTGTGTCTCCCAATTCCAACACGTTCTATTATTACCCCTCCCCAGCACCAAAGGCCAGCCCTGGCCCGCGGGGTCAGAGGCGTGGAGGATCAGCCAAGCATCTGAACGCTGAGCCAAAGTTTCCTCTCCCTTCTGTTCACCTCCAGCCCCAGAGCAGGCGCGCAAGGTTCCCACACTGGGTCCACCACTAACTGGGCAGGCCTCTTCAACAGCACCCGAATTACAAGCCCGTGTCCAGGAGCAGAAGCCAAGATGAAATGAGGCTATGCTTTTCAAAGAGCTTACACAAAGCCCTGCACACAGCCGCCCGACTGTTATTATCTGGAAGAGACAGAAAAGCGAGACCAAGGGAACACCGGCTACGTTACAGGGTGGCTCAGGGGCCCATCTGACAATCTCCAACGGTGCCACCCTGAAATTAATTGGCACATGGAAGGGGCAGTGACCTCTGATCCTCCCAGAGAGCCCTGTGGCTGGCTGATAAAAGAACATATCCAAGCAAACCCTGTGACCCAGATCACCCGGAGGCCACATTTTAATAGCTGTACTCAGGAGCCACTAGCCTGCTGAGGAAGGCACTGAGCCCTGGTCTTGAACTTGGAGACGCGCAGGCCTGCTCCCAGGAAAACGCTGATACATGCAGCGCAGTGCCTCTCCCCCTCGCTGGGCATAAGTGGGGTGCTCGCCCCCAACATCCAACCGGAGGCAACAAATCCTTGCAGAGTTCCCCGTGCCCGGCCCAAATGCGCCCCTCAGGAATGCTTGTGGGTTCCTGAGGCTCTCCAGGCGGCCCATCCGGGGCCGCTCCGCCCGCCCCAACGGCCACTCACCAGACACAGACACCTCCATGAGCGCCTCCAGCGGCCGGTTGTTGTCCAGGTCCCGGCTGAGCTGCAGCTCGCCCGTGGCGGGGTCCAGCAGCAGCAGGCGCAGCTCGTTGCCACGCAGGAAGGTGTAGTTGAGGCTGTCCGACACGTCGGGGTCATGGGCCGGGATGCGGCCGATCACGCCGGTGGGGAAGCTGCTCGACTTGTTGGTGACGTAGTTGTTGAAGAGGATCTGGAAGTCAGGCAGTACCGGGGGGTTGTCATTCTGGTCCACGAGAAGAATGTGCACTGTGGCTCGGCTCACCAGCGGGGCCGACGTGGCCTGCACCACCAGCACGTACTCCCGCCGGACCTCAAAGTCCAGCTCCACCAGGGCACGCAGGTCCCCGTTCAGCAGGTCCAGCTGGAAGAAATGCCGCATGTCACCCTCCACAATCTGATACATGATCTGGGCATTGGGGCCCTCGTCAGGGTCTTGAGCACGGATCTTTGCCACCACCGACCCCACTGGGTTGTTCTCCTCTACAAACAGCTCCAGCTCGTCCTTCTCAAACATGGGGGCATTGTCATTAATGTCCAAGATGGTCACCTGGATTTCCACCGAGGCGCTAAGGGCGGTGGGGCTGCCGCGATCCACAGCCAGAGCCCAAAGGTTGTACACGGCCACGTTCTCCCGGTCCAGTCGGCGCTGGGTGCGGATGACACCGGACGTGGGCTCGATGTAGAAGTCCCCATCGCCGTCGTCCCCACCCTGGAAGGTATACAGCAGACGCCCATTGGGACCCGAGTCCCGGTCCGTGGCAGAGACCTGGAGGATGCTGGTTGAGGGTGGAGCATCCTCAAAGATGGAGCCCTGGTAGAAATCCCACAGGAACTGGGGCGCGTTGTCGTTGGCATCGAGGATGAGGATCTCCAGGGTGGTGGTGTCTGACTTCTGCGGGATGCCGTTGTCCAGGGCCATGATGGTCAGCGTGTAGGCGACCTGGTGCTCATAGTCCAGCTCCATCATGGTGTACATGGTGCCACTGTCGGGGTCAATGCGGAACTGCGGCACGGGGTCCTGAATCACGTAGGTGATGCGGGCATTCTCTCCTGTGTCCTCGTCGTTGGCAGTGAGGGCAGCAATGGAGGTGCCCACAGGCCTGTCCTCACTGACGCTCACTGTGTAATGGGAGCTCTGAAAGACCGGCCGGTGGGTGTTGGCGTCCGTGACGTTAATGAGGACATGCGCGGTGTGCGACCGTGTGCCATCGGACGCGGTCACCGCCAGCACGTACTGCTGCTCCTGCTTGTAGTCCAGAGGTAGCGCCAGGGTGATGAGGCCGCCCCCCCTCTGGCTGCTGAGCGCAAAGCGGTTCCGGGTGTTGCCACCCGTGAGCTGGTAGGTGATCACACTGTTGGCGTCCCGGTCGCGGGCCTGCAGGGTCAGCACGCTGCTCCCCACGGCTGCATCCTCGTTCAGACGCAGCTCGTAGGTGGGCTGCGTGAACACCGGGTCGTTGTCGTTCACGTCCAGCACCGTGATGGAGACGCTGGTGGACGAGCTCATAGGGGGCGAGCCATGGTCCACCGCCTCCACCCCGAAGCTGTAGTGCTCCGCCTCCTCACGGTCCAGCTCGGCACACAGAGTGATCCAACCGGAGCTGTTGTGGATCTGGAAGGGGAAATCCGGGGCCGGGACAGGGTTCTTAGACCCAGTGCTGCCGCCCCCCAGAAAGGCGGAGGCCGTGTCCACCAGGCGATAGTGCAGCCGGGCGTTCTCCCCAGAGTCCGCGTCCACCGCCTGAATGTGCACCACGGAGTAGCCCAGGGGCACGTTCTCCAGCACCGTGGCCTGGAAGGGGCTGCTCACAAAGATGGGCTCGTTGTCGTTGACATCCAGCACCTGCACAGACACCACCCCGGAGGAATTGATGAGTGGCGGCCGGCCCCCATCCTGGGCTTTGATGCTCAGCGAGTACTTCTGGACATCCTCGAAATCCAGGGGGTTGATCACATCCAGGATCCCGCTCAGCGAGTGCAGGTAGAACTGCCCGGCCACGTTCCCGCTGAGGATGCTGTAGTGAATGGCCGCGTTCTGGCCCTGGTCCCGGTCCGTGGCCTGCACGCGCAGCACAGCCGTGTTGAGCCCCACGTCCTCGGGCACCTGGACCACGTAGTTTTGCTCGCTGAACTGGGGGTAGTTGTCATTCTCGTCCTCCACCTCGATGTACACGGTGGCCGTGGCGCTGAGCGGGCCCGGGTTGCGGCCCTGGTCGCTGGCCTCCACCAGCAGCTGGTACTCGGCCGCCTCCTCCCGGTCCAGCACCGCACGCGTGCTCACCACGCCGGAGCTCGCGTTCAGCTGGAAGACGTCCCACGAGCCCCCCAGCATGCGGTAGCGCATGTTGGCGTTGACGGGCGAGTCGCGGTCGCTGGCGCGGATGGTCAGCACCTCGTAGCCCACCTCGAGGTTCTCCCGCACGCGCTCGCGGTACTCCGACTGCTCGAAGACCGGGCTGTGATCGTTGGTGTCTTTGACCAAGACAGTGATATAGGTGGTGGCCGAGCGCGGCGGCGTGCTGTAGTCCACGGCTTTTACCCTGAGCACGTGCGTCTCCTTGGTCTCGCGGTCCAGCTCGCTGGCCGTGCTCACCGCGCCCGTGGCGGAGTCGATGCGGAAGTAGCCCCGGGAGCGCTCGTCGAACAGCCCCTCCATGTAATAGCTCACGCGCTCCTCCTCGCCCTCGATCGTGTAGTGCGCGTGCAGCTGGAGGAGGGGGGTGCCCGCCGGCTCGTTCTCAAACAACGCCACCTGGTAGTTGGGCATCGGGAACTTCAGGCTCCCTCGGCCGCTCGTGCCCCGCCGGGCCCGTCGCACCGGCTCCGCCCCGGTTTGGGGCAAGTTCAGCGGCGGCGATGGCGAGGCGGAGGGCGTCCCCGAGGCGGCGGCCTCCGGCGCCAACTCCACCCGGACGGCGCCAGCCGCGCATCGCAGGGCGCACAGCAGACGCAGGCAGATGGGGGGGGCGGGACAGCGGGGTCCGGGACGCGGTGGGCAGCTGCAGGCGGGGACGGTGGTCGGAGCTGCGAGTGCTGAATGCTGCGCGGCCCCGCCGCCACCGGGGACGGGGAAGCAGAGCGCCCCGCAGAGCCCAGGCCCTGAGAGCACAGCCCGCGCGCGCCAGGCACGGCCTCGGCAGCCGGGATGGTGCGCGCGCGCCCGCAGGCGGAAGCTCAGCGCCGTCGGGGCACCGCGGGCCGCCAAGTGGACTTGCAGCGGCAGCGGGCGCCCAGCCAGGTGCATGCAGCCCCGGGGCCCGGCGCCCGAGACGCGCCGCCGTCCTGCCGGCCGCCCCTCGCGGCCCACGTCCAGCAGCTCCCGGGGCGTTTGCGCGGCGCCCACCGCGTAGGTACGGCCGGGCCCGAGGGTGAAGGCGCGGGCCCCGCCAGGTACGCGCAGCTCCCAGGCGGCCGCTCGCAGCCCCAGCGCCGGCAGGGCGGCGGCGGCGGCGAGGAGCAGCAGCACGGGCAGCACGGGCGGCGGCGGCGGCGACGGCGGCGGCGCCATGGCCCGGAGCCCGAGCCCGAGCCGGGCGCCCGAACACAATCCATGCACCCGGCACGCCTCCGCATCCACCCGGCGCGGCCGGGGAGCGGCTCCCGAGCGCCCGGCGCCCGGCCCTCGGGGCGGTCCGCGTCCCGCCTCCCCGGGGGTCCTGGCGGGGACTGTGGGGACCGC
The DNA here is from genome assembly GCA_004027835.1 of Alouatta palliata. Classification (NCBI taxonomy): domain Eukaryota; kingdom Metazoa; phylum Chordata; class Mammalia; order Primates; family Atelidae; genus Alouatta; species Alouatta palliata. The sequence goes on along the minus strand of PVKV010010597.1, from coordinate 50,781 downwards.
GCGCCCGGCCTCCCCCGCAGCTTCCACTTCGAGAGCACTTTGCGAAAGTTTGCGAAGTTGGTTTCAAGATGGCTCCTCTGCGCGTCCCGGGAGGGCGCCGCGCATCAACCTGCGGCTGCGGCGGCTCCAGGCGGCTCCAGGTGGCTCCAGCGCGGGCTCGGCCTGGCGGGCGTGGGAAGCGGGGCGGGACCGGCGCGGGGCGGGGGCTCAGTTCCCGGAGCGGGCTGGGCCGCACCTCGCAGCGCAGACCCCAGCGGCCGGCTGCTGCCTGAGCGATGCGCTCGGCCCGCGCCCCCTCCGCCCGGGCTCTCCCCGCCCCCGGCCCGGCCCCGCCCCGCCCCTGGCCCCGCCGCGTATTGTTCGGCCCCGGGGGGAGCCCGCAAGGAGGTGCGCGCCGGGAGGATCGCTATGGAGACGCGAGGGCGCGGCCGGGGCGGGGGCTGGGGGGGCCTACTCCCCGGCGGCCTCCCCACCCAACCTCTCGGGGGGCGGAACCGAAGGAGCAGGGCCGGGAGAGGTGGGGTTGGGGCCCCCGTTGGCCGCTACCCGTGGGGTGGTGGCTCACACCTCGGGCGCGGGGCCGCGGTTCAGAGCCTGGCTCCCCACGCCGTCAGAACAGATCCACGGAGAGCGCCGCTAGGGGTGCCGCGCGGGTGGGACCCGGGGGCGGAGGGCTGGGGCCGAGGGGCCAGGGAGTCCCCCATTAAGGACTGCGGCGGCTGTCGAGAGGCGGTTACCCATTTTACAGCAAGACGCACGGAAGCTAAAATGCTTCACCCGGACCAAAACTCCCGGGGCTTTGAAACCCAATAGGCAGCTACCGGATCTGCGTCCCACTTGGTTTAAAGCGCAACTTTTAACTTAAGGAAGAAAACCCGGGTTGACATTAGGGATTTGGAGCGGACGGCGGAGGCGCGCTCATCTCCCTCGTGCGGCCGGCTCCAAGCGTTCGCGGACGCGCTGCGGAGTCCCAGAGCGTCCGGCTCCTCCCGAAGCGGGTTGAGGGGGACTGGGGGCCCTGGAAGCCGCCTGTGGCGAGCAAGCACCCGCGGGGATTTAGAGCTGGCAACCGCCCCGCCCTGGCCTCCTGCAAAGGCCAGCGGGCGGGGTGGAGGGGGACGGGGTTAGAGACCTTGGAGCTCTCGGAACTGTGACACACACACACCCTCCTCCTGCGGGGAACCACGGGAGGGGCGGGAGCAGCTTTAGGTCTGAGAGACGGGTATACCTGCCTCCGGATCGGGCACAGCCATAGAATGGGATGGAGGCTTAGGACTTCGCGAACCCCCCCCATGGGCGGGGCTTTGGGACCGTGCGACACCACCCCTCCTGTGGGGCTTTGGGACTGTGCCACTAGCGGCTGGGAAGGACGCGCACTCTCCCTCGGTGGCGCTGGGACGCGGGAGTCCAGGGCAGCCCTTAGGCCTCCCAGTGGTCGGGGACGGTAGGTGGAGGGCTCCTGGCGCGGGTCGGAGCGGTAGGGTGGGAGTATTGCGCAGCCACCTCTAGAGCGGTCTTTTTGGCAAGGGAGGGTCGGATCCTGCAACCAAATTTCTGAGCTGAGCTTAGATGAGTCCAGTCTCGGCGAGAACCGTGGGCGGCTGCGGAGACCCGGAAGGGTTTCTCTCCCGGAGCGAGCGATGTGTCTGTGTGTGTCACACCCATACTCAGCCAACTTCACTCAAAGCTTTTGAAACAATGGCTTCGGGCTGAATGAAGCCCAACGCGAGCATTTTCTTCCCAGTATCAACGATGTGAAGACATTATATTGATCTAAAAGATGGAGTTGCGCCGGGCGCTGTGGCTCACGCCTGTAATTCCAGCACTTTGGGAGGCCAAGGCAGGTGGATCACGAGGTCAGGAGTTCAAGACCAGCCTGGCCAACATGGTGAAACCCTGTCTCTACTAAAAATACAAAAATTAGCGGGCGCAGTGGCGGTGCCCTTAATCCCAGATACTTGGGAGGCTGAGGCAGGAGAATTGTTTGAACCTGGAAGGCGGAGGTTGCAGAATTGTTTGAACCCGCAAGGCAGAGGTTGCAGTGAGCCAAGATCACGCCACTGCACTCTAGTCTGGGTGACAGAGCAAGACTCCATCTCAAAACAAAACAAAACAAAACAAGAAAAAAAAAAAAGGTGGAATTGTTTTGGAACCTTTTACTTCTGGGTTCCCACTGGAGAGTCCTGCTGGGAAATGTGTGTGTGGACGGAGGAGAGGAAGGAGAAAAATCCATCCCCTTAATGTGACCGGTCCAGGACCTCCCCACCCCCCATATACCCTTCCACTTGGATTTTTCCGGGAAGGAGGAAAGGACAGGAGTTCTGGGGCAGGAAGGCAGGGCGGGTCCCTGAGCATGGAGTCTCACAGTGGAAGGCTGCTGGGGGGGGGGGTCTGAAGGGGACTCAGGCACAAGGAAAACCAGAGAAGCCCAGGAGTGCATGTTTTGCAATAAGGCTTTAAGCAGAATGGGCTGGGTTTAAACAAAACTCAGCTGCAGCCAGTGGGTTTGGGTGTGGGTCTGCTTTCCTGGAATAAGACACCTGCAGGCTGCGAGGTAACCCCAGGGACTGCCCGGCACCATTTCCAGGTCCTTGGGACAGGTGAGGATGGATGAATCTCACCAACAGGACGTCCAGCAAAGATGAAAGATTGTTCCATTCACACTTAGACCGACAGCAAGCCCAACTTCGCCGTAACATTTAGGGGTGCACACAAATAGGGGAAAGGAGAAGAAAAGCGAGGAGGTGACTATGGGCACATTTGGGAGGGCTCCAGGGGACAGGGGCATCCCCTTCCGGACCTGAGGGTTATCGGAGTGTTGGCTTCGTGATCACACATTGAACCCCGTGCACATGCTCTGTGTACTCTTCGCCATGCCTGCATGCTAGAGTCCGCAGTTTTATTTTTATTTGTATTTATTTTTAAATAGAGATAGGGTCTCACTATGTTGCCCAGGTTAGTCTCAAACTTCTGGGCTCAAGAGATCCTCCCACTTCAGCCTCTCAAAGTACTAGGATTACAGGTGTAAACCACCATGCCCTATATAGAGTCCACAGTTTTATTTTATTTATTTATTTATTTATTTATTTTTTGAGACTAAGTCTCACTCTGTCACCCAGGCTGGATTGCAGTGGTGAGATCTGGGTTCAATGCAACCTCTGCCTCCCAGGTTCAAGGGATTCTCCTGCTTCAGCCTCCTGAGTAGCTGGGATTACAGGCAGGTGCCACCAGTCCCGGCTAACTTTTGTATTTTTAGTAGAGACAGGGTTTCGCCACGTTGGCCAGGGTGGTCTCGACCTCCTGACCTCAGGTGATCTGCCCACCTCAGCCTCCCAAAGTGCTGGGATTGCAGGCATGAGCCACCGCACCCAGCCTAGAATCCACAATTTTAAATAAGTGGGGAGGGGAGAGGGACTAAAAAGAAAGGCTGCAGCGTGCTGGGATGGCCAGGTGGTCTGGCTGCATCACAAATCAGGAGTCTGGCCGGGCGCGGTGGCTCAGGCCTGTAATCCCAGCACTTTGGGAGGCTGAGGTGGGCGGATCACCTGAGGTCAGGAGTTCCAGACTAGCCTAACCAAGATGGCGAAACACTATCCCTACTAAAAGTACAAAAGTTAGCCAGACATGGTGGCAGACACCTGTAATCCCAGCTACCCAGGAGGCTGAGGCAGGGGAATCACTTGAACCCGGGAGGCAGAGGTTGCAGTAAGCCAAGATCATGCTACTGCACTCCAGCCTGGGCGACAAGAGCGAGACTCCATCTCAAAAAAAAAAAAAAAAGAAGAAAGAAATTCACGAGTGTGAAATGACTGGTCTCTTCGAAGGGTGAGCTTTAATTTGCCACTAACTAGTTGTGTGACCTTCACCAAGGCCTAACTCCTTGTTCTCACTGGACACAGTAGTCCTAGGCTCCTAGCATGGTCGAAGGATTAACAAGAAAATCTGCACGAAGCGGTTGGCTCAGGCACGGATCTGCCAGGGTCTAGCATTGACTGTGATCACTGGTTTCCCAGCATGAGTTCAAGGCTGCCTCCTCTCCGTCTGCATTATGCAAATTGACGCATCTGTGTCGGAGGAGAATCCGGGACTGCAGCTTTCACCTGATTTCCCGAGGGGTCTGTACTGGAATGCCGATCCAGTCCACCTGGTGTGTTTCCAGAAAGTGGAGCTGATTCCCAGAGAGCGGAAGGGGTGTACTAGGGGCTTTGTAAAGGGCAGCGACCTGTGTGGTGGGCTCGTTCACTGCCCGTCTGTGGCTCCCACAGGCCACTCCACAGCTTGTGTCCTTCCCCTTTGACGTTGGCTTGGAACAGGGTCTCTCCTCCCTTAACCCCATGCGTTACCATCTCTGGGGGCCAGTGGCCCACTCATGACTCTCCGGGTGGGAAGGAGGCTTGGAGTTGAGTAACAGCACCCTGGGTCATTCTTGCACCTGTCACCCTGAGAGCCACTGGCCAGAAGAGGCCCCATGTTCTGTGATGTTTTCCGTGCCTGGAACTGCTGCTTGCAGCCTTTCCCAGGGGCTCAGTGGATTGTAATTGGTGTTTGTATTTTGCACATGCCCGGAGATGTTTCACGGGAAGTGAGCATCTTTAAAAAAACAAAAATAGAATTTAGAAAAACAAGAAGGCAGACACGATGGGTTTCTAGTGTTGTGCATGCTATAGGAAGCACTTCAAAAAGGTTTTTGCCAGGGGCTGGAACCAGAAGCTACGTAACTTCTAGAATCTGTTCCTTACACAATAAATTCCTGGGCCAGTTGTTAAACAGCAAGGAGCCACAAGAAATCACGGGCGAAAGCTGAGTGAGCCCAGGCCAAGCTCCACCTGGTCTAATTTTTGGAATTCAGGGGGAAACCTCTTGGGAACAGGCTCATAGCACCCCTCTGCCTCCCCTAATGCCTTACAATTGTTGGGGTTTGACACATGGAAAATTGTGAAAGTTAAAACATGGTACAAAAATGAAGCCTTGACGTAGAATTAACAGAGGGAAGGGGCCACAGGGAATTTAGATCCTAATCAGGCAGGTCTTATGTACTAGCGCTTCCTTGGAAAGCCAAAGACAACGTTATGACTACAAAGAAAAAATGGTTTCCTGCTTGGAAGTTGCCAGAACTTGTCTAATACAAATGCTGGGATTTCTTGCCTGCGGGCTGTTGCGTACGGCTACCCAGGCCCCCGCGTGAAGGCTCCTCCTCGGAGCTTGGCGCCCTCAGGTGCTCCTGAGATGCCAGCACCTGAGCGACTGCTCCGGGGAGGCTTTAGCTCCAAGAAGGTTCTGGAAAGCTCCAGGAAGGTTAGCCGGCATGCACAAAAGCTGGAGAGGAATCTCCAGCCTGCCTGGGAATGCTGTGGGCTCAGAGCCCTGGGCTCAGGTCTTGTGTCCAGAACTGCTCTTGCATCTCCCTGGGGAGACTGGGTGGCGAGGAACAACAAGGTCCCGTGGGCATGGCCTCGCCCCATGCTCACCCACCATGCCCGTGCCCGCTGGGCCCATCTCAGGGCTGCACTGCCCCCTAGTGGCCGAGCACAGGCTCTACCCCACTGCGCCTGCCTGGCTCCCCGTGCAGGTGCCCACCAAACAGTCCCTGAGCAGAGCAGACCAGCCCGCACCCCAGGCTCTGTGGCTACCTCGCTGAGATTTGCACCCTGTGCACGCACACACACTTAGGATGCTGCTGGCCCGGAGCAGTGGCTGGCCACACGGGCTGCTGGTCATACTGCCCGCTGCTCCTGGGACTCCCGAGCCCCTTGCTCTCTACAGGATGAGGATGCCCAGCTCTGCAAGACACACAGCAAATGGAGGCTTAGAGTGAAGTGCATGGCGATGGGGCTCCCCCCGCACTCCGCACCCCCATCTATTCCTGGGGAACGAGAATGAAGGGCCCGGCCCATCGTGCAAGCCCCAGGAGGGCACGGGAGCTGCATTTGGGGGCAGCGACTGAGAGGGCTGCTAACTCCAGGCTCAGGAAAGGGGATGCGAGTGCTCCCGGAACAGGGTCCACACCGGCTGAGTTCCCGCTACTGGAGATCCTTGCTCCTGTCATTATTATTATCATCGTCATGGTCCGTGATGTTATTTCCCGGCCCCCCACCTGATACACAGAAACGTTATCATGGAGCCCACATGGGGGAATACTGTCTTACTTGATTACTATTTTTTTTTTTTTTTTTTTTGAGACGGAGTTTTGCTCTTGTTACCCAGGCTGGAGTGCAATGGCGCGATCTCGGCTCACCGCAACCTCCGCCTCCTGGGTTCCAGCAATTCTCCTGCCTCAGCCTCCCGAGTAGCTGGGACTACAGGCACGTGCCACCATGCCCAGCTAATTTTTGTATTTTTAGTAGAGACGGGG
>PVKV010010597.1:0-34705 GCA_004027835.1 Alouatta palliata | reverse complement strand
GGCACAGTGGCTCCAGGCCTGTTGTCCCAGCACTTTGGGAGGCCAACGTGGGCAGAATGCTTGAGCCTAGGAGTTCACGATCGGCCTAGGCAACATGGCGAAACCCCATCTCTAAAAATATACCAAAATTAGCAGATGTGGTAGAGCATGTCTGTAGTCCCAGCTACTTTGGAGGCTGAGGTAGGAGGATCACCTGAGCCTGGGAGGTCTAGGCAGCAGTGAGCTGTGATATCGCCATTTGTACTCTAGCCTGGGAGACAGAGTAAGACCTGTTTGTTGGAAGGAAGGAAGGAAGGAGGGAAGGAAGGAGAATGGAAGGGAGGGAGGGAGGGAGGAAGGAAGGAAGGAAGGAAGGAAGAATGGAAGAGAGAAAGGGAGGAAGGAAGGAAGGAGGGAAAGAGGGAGGGAGGGAGGGAGAGATGAAGTCTGTTCATCTATTTTTTCCCTTTTGATCATCTTCCTTATTCTAAGGAATTCCAGCTAAATCTGCCAGCAAATTAAGAAAGATTTAATGGAATAAGAAAGGTGATCAAAAAGGAAAAAGAGTCTACTGGAAAAAAAAAAAAAAGGCCAGACAGATTTGAAAAAGAACCAAATACGCCTTTGCAAGTGAAAAAACAGAAATGTTAAAACTGAATTAAATAGCTGAAGAGAGAATCAGTGAATTGGAGCATAGATATGAAGAAATTTCCTAGGATGCAACACAGAAAGATGAAAAGAGAGAAAATATGAAAGAAAGGTAAGGAGGCTGGGAGGAGAGAGAGAATGAGTGAGTCTAATGTGCATCTAATCAGAATTCCTAGAATTGCAGATCCCTGGATGAGGTGGTACTAAGTGGGGGCAGTGGGTGGGGGTGCAGTGCACGGCTGTTCCAGGCAGAGGGAATAGTACATGCAAGGCCCTGAGGAACCTAATGAAAGCCAGTCTGCTAGAGCGCTTGCTCTGTGCTGCCTTACGCAGGGCAATGCTGGGGCACAGATGGAGCTTAAACACTGTCCCTGCTGCAGCAGTGGAGAGTCTGGTGAGGAGTCAGCCACAATGAGGTGGACAACCGTGCTACTGCCTGGCCAACTGCATTTCCCCTTCAACTGCGAACTCTACCTCTTCTTCTCCCCAACTCTCAGGCCACATGGACCAGGCAGAGCTAGCTCCAATCTTTCATGCTTCAGGGATGGACACGTGACCTTGGCCAGGTCAACCACAGCCAGTGAAGTCCAGTTCTGAAACTTTTATAAGAACCACTGGGCAAAGGAAATCTCTGGTTCATCTAGGGTTGCTGACAGGGGAGATTGTTGGTCTGGAACCATGATGAGATGGAACCAACATAAAGAAAGGTCCCCTTTGAGCCCTGGATCCAAGTTTCCTGAAGATACCCTGGACATAACAGTTACAGAAGTTAACAGATTTCCTTTTCTGTTTGAGCTGGTCTGAGCTGTTTTTTCTGTTATGTGTAACTCTCTGCTCTGCCCATGAAACAGAGGGAAATCCCAAGGCTGGAGACTCCATGGGAGGATGTGGTCCAGCCTAGGGGTCAAGAAGGCTTCTTATCGGAGATGATAGCCAGGCTGGGTTAAGTTGCACCAGAGTTAGCTAGAGGGAAGAGGTGCGCCCGGGCAGGCTGGTGCAGGTGCTGGCTTCCTTCCCAGGAGTAAGGGCAGCTCACTGGCTCCTGGGCACAGTTTCTGCCCAGGCAGGCCCTGGGCTCCCAGGTCAGCATTCAGCAGCGGCTTCTGAGGGCCTAGGGGCTTGGCAGGAGCAGGAGGCCTAAAGAGGGGACAGCTCCGAAACACTGCATAGGGGTGGGGCAGGCCAGCCTCCCAAGCGTCTTGTTTCGTGAGTTACATCAGGGCCAGGAACTTCAATCTCAGGATCCACCAAGGTATGTGAGAGGAGCTGTGTCGGGAGGTCACCAACCCATCCTGTCCCTCCCTGGCCCCCAGCACGGCCAGTGCCACGGCCACCCCTAGGTCCTGTCGCCCCGCAGGTGCAATGTGCAAAGCACCAAACCAAGTGGACTTAAGAAGCTGCTCTCAGCTCTATAACAAAGTTGTTTCAGCTCCCTGCCAGCTCACTTGGCACCTACCCATGTTCAGTCTCTTGCAGATCAATCTGTTGTTCAGTGGGCTGCACGGGTCTCTGTGCCCTGTGCCTGTGTCACTACCAGTCCAGACTCCCATGCCCAGCTTAAATGCTCTCTCCTCCAGGAAGCCTTCCCTGGCCACCCAAGGCATAAATGTCCCATCCTGCCTGAACCCAGGCTGCTGTGGGATGTGGTTACTTGTAGGTATGTTGTATTTTCCTTTGGTTCATCTCTGTCTACTCTGGGCCCAGCTAGGACCTGGAAAGAACTCCTGATCGAGTAAGTCCTAGCCAGAGAAATCAGGCCAGAGAAAAAAATAAAGGGCATCCAAACTGGAAAAAAGGAAGTCAAACTAAAAAGAGGAAGTCAAACTGTCTCTGTTTGCCGATGATACAATCTTATACCTAGGAAACACTAAAGATTCCTCCAAAAGACTTCTAGATTTGATAAATAAATTCAGCAAAGTCTGAAGTTACAAAATCATTGTATACAAATCAGTAGCGCTGCTACAGCCCAACAACAATCAAGCCGAGAATCACAAGAACTCAATCCCTTTTTTTTTCCTTTGAGACAGTCTTGCTCTATCACCCAGGATGGAGCGCAATGGCGCAAGCTTGGCTCACTGCAACCTCCGCCTCCTGGGTTCAAGTGATTCTCCTGCCTCAGCCTCACAAGTAGCTCCGATTACAGGTGCCTGCCACCATGCCCAGCTAATTTTTGTATTTTTAATAGAGATGGGGTTTCACCAGGTTGGCCCATGCCTATAATCCCAGCACTGGGAGGTCAAGGTGGATGGATCACCTGAGGTCAGGAGTTCAAACTCAATCCCTTTTACAGTACCTACCTACACACGAAAAGTAAAATGCATAGGAATACACTTAACCAAGGAGGTGAGATCTCTCTACAAAGAGAACTATAAAACACTGCTGAAGGAAATCATAGATGACAAAAACACATGGAAATATACATCCCATGTTCATGGATTAGAATAATCAATACTGTGAAAGTGACCATACTGCCCAAAGCAATCCACAGAGTCACTGCAGTTCCAATCAAAATACAAACATCATTCTTCATAGAATTAGAAAAAAAATCTTAAAATTCATATAGTATCAAAAAAGAACCCAAATAGCCAAAGCAATCCTAAGCAAAAAACAAATCTGGAGGCATCACGTTACTCAACTCAAAATTATGCTATAAGGCTGTAGTAACCAAGACAGCATCGAGGCAATGTCTACTCGTGTCAATGTGGGTACACAGACTGATAGAACAGAATAGAGAACCCAGAAATAAAGCCAAACACGTACAGCCAACTGATCCTCCACAAAGCACACAAAAACATAAACTGAGGGCCGGGCGCGGTGGCTCGCCCCTGTAATTCCACCACTTTGGGAGGCTGAGGTGTGTGGATCACCTGAGGTCAGGAGTTCAAGACCAGCCTGGCCAACATAGTGGAACCCCATCTGTGGGAAGGAGAAAAGTTCCTTTTTAAAATTTCCTTTCTTGTTAAAGAATAAGTGTGCTAATAACTTTGTGAAGCCCTATCCTCTGTAGCTGTTAGACACGCCATGCTTACAGGCACGTAGTACATTCTATGTCCTTGTACTTTAACCAAGATATCTGAGCTGGATGTGCTCACAGGTATGTCCCAGCTCTCCACTGCTTTTACCTGTTTAAAAAAGTTTTAAGTTGTTAGGCAATCGGGATTTAGTTTAGATTGTGAGGTCTGGCTCCAGCCAGCAGAGATCAGACACAGCGGTAAGGACGACCCCAAATGTGTAAGGGATAAATCTGTGTGTTTTCCTCTGTTTGTACTCTCACGGCAAGATGGCTGGCGAGGGTACCCTTCCTGCAGTCCAGGAAGTAAAAATTACATTGCTGAAAGATCCTTTGTCTCAGTGCTAATTTTTCTTTGCAGCACCGAGCATCTATTTCCAACAGCCTTCCAAAGTTCTGGGATTACAGGAGTGAGCTACCATGCCCAGCCAAAAGTTCATATTTTGAGGCTTTTTTTCATTAACATTTTGTAGAGACAGGGTCTCACTATGTTGCCCAGCCTGGTCTCAAACTCCTGACCTCAAGTGATGCTCCCATCTTGGCCTCCCAAAGTGTTGGAATTACAGGCATGAGACACCACACCTGGCCTTTGAGGCTACCTTAAATTTTGTTTTGTTTTACATAGAAATGCCATTTTTTTTTTTTTTTTTTTTTTTGAGACAGCGTCTCACCGTTGCCCAGGCTGGAGTGCAATGGCATGATCTTGGCTCTCTGCAACTTCCAGCTCCCAGGTTCAAGCGATTCTCCTGCCTCAGCCTCTTCAGTAGCTGGGATTACAGGCACTCACTACCATGCCCAGCTAATTTTTGTATCTTTAGTGGAGACAGAGTTTCACCATGTTGGCCAGGCTGGTCTTGAACTCCTGACCTCATGATCTGTCCACTGCAATTATTTTTACGCATTGTGTTATATCCAGATACCTTGCCTCCTGTCAACCCAAAGTGACATCAAAGAGCTCTCCTAAGAGTTTATTTGGGAACAGCAAGGGGATTGCAGTCGGGATATGTGTGCCATGCCGGTAGGCAATCTGGAGGGTGTTCAGGATAAAGGTGACACTTTAAAAGGCAAAGAAGTCCACGTGAGCTGCTCTAGAATGAAGTTCACGGGTCTCACAGCTCATGGCAGGAGGCAATGCTGTTCACTGCGGGAGTGGCCATCACTGGGTGGGTGCCCGGGTGGGCGCCCTCGTACCAGTAGGGGATCTGGAACCTGCAGTCCTGAGGTGCTCCTGGGTGAGTCCTGTTACAGGCAGACCCGAGAGGGCTTCTTCACGGCCTCCCCTTTTGACTCCATTTTGTACCAGCAACTTCCACACTCCTGTTATGATAATTTCCCTGTGAATCTGGGGGTTTTCTGACATCATCATATCATTTACAAATAGTAACAACTGAGTGTCTTCTTTACAACTGTGTACTGTCCAGCTATTTCCCTAGCTTTCGATGCCAGCTGTGACGTCTGGTAGATTTGAGCAGAGAGGTGGCGGGGGCCTGAGCCAGTTCCTGTCTGAGGGAGTGGGCCAGCTGCCCGTCACTGCCTTTTGGCTCTGGCTCCACCCTGGCCGCCCCTCAGTGATCCCAGGTATCTCCCTTCCAGCTGACGTGAACCTGAGGACCCCTGGAGGAGGGCAGAGCTGGGCTTCCTGGTTCCAGAGGTTTTGAGGGCAGATTTCGGATTTCAGCGCTGGGTGGCTACAGCCTGTAGCCCTTTCCCCGGGCGGCTTTCCCAGCTCATGCCCACTCAGGACAGGGTCTTGGGGTCCTTCCTTGGCTGCGCCCTTAGTCTGTGGCTCCTATAGTCTCTGGCGCACCCTGTCCTCCAGCCCCCACTGGAGCTCATAATCGCATAGAGTCTGCTGCCTCCTGGAGTTCTGCAGGGCGTGCAGAACAGACCACGACCTGGGTTCCCAGCATTGCTCACTTTGATCCATGTGTGGCCCTCTCTGATTTACTCATTTATTCATTAAATTCATCCACTAAATACTTAAAAACACATAGCAAGTACCTATGAAGAGAACCCCTGGTCCAAGAATAAAATCATCACCACTTTCATTCCTCTGGGCTCTGTCCCTGATGCACCCCTACGCTGGGTAACCTCTCTTCTGATTTGCAGCCAGAGTGCCAGCTTCTGCTGAAAGCTCTGCAGCACCCCGTCACCCCAGAATAAAAGTCCGAGAGGGCACCAGGCCTGCCCCACAGGTGTGTGACCTTTCCTTTGTTCCACAGCCCATCTGGTAGCCAGGTACAGCTAAGAGATGCCCGAGTAATGTAAAATGCACGCATTAAAACATGTAGGATTGCCAAGGAAACCAACTGTACTGAAATAGTTACCACAATCACTCGTAAAATGGCGACAGAGGTAATGTAGGCACCTTTACTGACATTCAATGATGACATATGCGCGACAGGTAAGTTGTCGGTTTTAAGCAGAGGGTGTGGGCTGAGGGTGGGTTGAGCACTCGGAAGCCGTTGGCAGGCCCCTCCACCTCCTTCATGGCCCAGCTCCAGTGACACTTGCCACGGGCCCACACTGCCCCCAGTCTGTGTGGAGGGGTCTGTGTGGGCTGCCGACGGGTTAGGTAGGTCTGACCCTTGTTCCAAGTTAGGGAGAAGCAGGGGGAGGACTCGTTGCAGAGGACAGAGGGGTGGGTGGAAGGGGTCGGTGGGTACCACAGCATGGATGTGTTCTGGGAAGGATGTGATGGTGTGTTTGCTGGGTTCCTAGCCCATTACTGCTGTGTCCCAGAATCAAGGACAGGGCCTGCTATGTATGGCTGGCGGAGTGAGTAGATGGCTGGGTGGATGGATGGATGAATGGATAGACTGATGGGTGGGTGGATGAATGGATAGATGAATAAACGGACCGATGGGTGGGTGGATGGATGGATGGGTGGCTGGGTGGATGGATGGGTGGCTGGATGGATAATGGATTGATAGGTGGGTGGATGGATAAATGGATGGATGAGTGGGTGGATGGATGGATGAATGGATGGATGGGTGGATGGATAAATGGATGGATGGGTGGATGGATGGATACATGGATGGATGGGTGGATGGGTGGGTGGGTAGGTGGATCAGTTGCAGGCTGGCTATGTCAATGGAGTATGCATATGTCCTACTTTCTGAGGCCGTGCCCCTTAGGGTGGAGTGGCCCACTAGACCTGGTTTCTGCCTGGCTCCAACTCCCTCCCTGTGTAACCTGGGGAAGTCTCTGCCTCCTAGGGGGCTCCTGTGGGCTTGAGGCACAGGAGACTAGGCAACACTACATGTACCTGGCAAAGGCCTATACTCAACTCCAGGGGTTTCAAAAGCCAGGCAGGTCCTTGCAGCCTCCTGTGTCTAGTATCAGCATCTGGACAGACCAAGCCCCAAGTGTTGCTGGGAACCCCTCCATCCAGGACCCCCAGGCAGGCAGGACACCACAGTGGAGTGGGGCCAGAGCCTGCACCCCAACCCCAAGGCGATGCCTGCCTCCACCTCCCCCACCCTACCCCACCCTGCAGGCCTCACCCCTCGCCACCTGGTCTCCTGTCTTCTGGAACTTGAGTCCTGCCTCCTGCTGCCAGCCTCCGATGCCCATGTCCGACAGGACTCTGCTTCTCAGCCCACCTCACCCCACAGTGTCGCCCAGGCCGTGTCAGTACCTGAACACCCCGTAGCCAGCAGCCGTGGGGCCCCAGGGAGCGGCAGGCTGGCAGGGGCACTGAGGAACTGGGGTTGGTGGCCCAGCTCGGTCTGGCCACCTACAATTCATGTGGCCCTGCCAAGGAGGTGGACAGCCCGGAGCATTAGCACAAAGCATTTTAGGTTTATTTAAATAAAAATTATAATTTATACAAGACTTCTTCTTTAAACAAACAAAGTTTTCTTTAAAAAATGTTACAGGGGAATTTTTTTCATCAGTTCTTAATACAGTACAATCCTTTTGTTGAACAAAAGTCACACTGGCAATGATTATTTACAGATCCAGAATAGACTCAGGCTTCAGACATAAAAAATTTAACATTCATCTAGTTCAGTGATTAGTCACAGAAATTAAACATCTGCCCAGATGTACACAATTTGGTAAAAACTACAGCTTCTCTCAACGGGGAGCCCAGAGCCTGCGCCGGTCTGAGTTCTGCTCTGGAGGACTTCCAGGGAGGGGCCTGTGCTGGTAGCCATGGCCCTCCCTCTCCCCCTCTTCCAACATCCGGCCGTCCCTGGAGGTCTGCGGCCACACCTGGCAGGTGGTCAGTTTTCATCTCCCTTTCTCCACAAAAGGAACTCGAACTAAACCACACGACTCTGGTAAAGAACCCCCATCTGCCCCAGGAGCCCTCCTGCTGTGTTTGGGGACAGAATCCCAGCACCTAAAAAGAGGCGCTCACTGGCCCCAGGCCCTGGACCCACCCTCAGGCACTGCTCAGCCCTGGGGAGAAGGGTGTGACATCGCCTGTAGCACTGTCCCTACAGCCACCCTGGGAGTGGGTCAGCACCCACCCTGTGTTGCCTCAGGCATCGAGGTGGGGTTCATTGAGGTGGGCCCCCTCCCCTGGTGTACCCCTCGAGGGGCCAGACCCATGGCTCAGAGCGGGTTCTGCTCCCATTCGTCACCTGGACGCCGACATCTGTGCAGCCTAGAGCCGAGGGGGTTCTGCTGCCCGGGATGGGACGTGTGCTTAATCTGGTGGTCGGCGCAGCTCCCTGCAAAGCACCCCCGGCACCAGCGTGTGACTCTGCAGCCCCCGGGAAGCAGGTGAAACCAGCCTGTGCCCTGGATCCCTCACCCACACCAGCAAATGAGGATTGGAGCAAAGGTAAAAATTACATCTGAAAAATGATATAAAAATAAGAAAAACAGCTTGCTCTCTGTAAAAAATATAATCTTCTGTTTCTTCAAAAAACAACAATCTCAACGACACCCAAGGGACAAGCTGAGGGGGCTGCGGAATCCACCCCAGCAGACGCACAAGCCACCTCCGTCCACGAGGCCCAGGACTCCTTTCCCTCCCTTCAGCCCAGCGCAGGAGGCCCCAGCAAAGCAGGCCTGCGGGGCGCTCCCTCCACAAATGCCACTTTGTTCCCAGGAAGTGCAGGCTTCCCTGGGGCGGGGCAGGGGCTGGGAGGGGTCTGTGCTGGACTGGCACTGACTAGGCACGCAGGGGAGGGAAGACTGTCGCCTCGGCTGCAGGCAGTGCAGGCCCAAGCCTCTGGGATCGGCTCACAGTTGCTCCCTAAAGCACAGGAGCTGCCCGAGCCACTCCCACGGCCCAAAGGTGGCTGCAGCCTGGGACACCACAGACCTGGAACGCTGCTGCCCGCCCCCTCCCCCCACCAATCCAGGCAGCCGCAGCCTAGAGGCCACCGGCCAGACAAGCCACAGTGCTCAGAGCACCCCCAACAGCCTTCTCGGATGTTCTCCTGGGCCTTCCAAAGAGCCAAGTGTGAGAAAGATGTGCTTTTTCCTGCACGCCATCCTGTGCCCTTACTGGACACCCACCACAGACCTCCTGGCCGGTGCGTCAGGCCGAGAGTGGCAGGCACCCTCACCGACTCGGGGCTGAGCGCCCTGGAGGCTGGCGAGGAAAGCGCCATGGAAGACAGCGAAGGCGGGCAAGGGGTGGGCCTGTCTCACCCTCCTGCTCCCATGGAGCGAGTATAGAGCACAGACAGGGACGCTGTGCCCGGCCCTGACCCGGCGCCAAGGGCCAACGCTGTAGGATGGTCTTGTGGAAGGGGAAGGAGGACCGCCAGGCCCGTCTCCGTGGTTGGTGAAGGGCCCCCATGTCCCTCCACGATGATATATCTTCCTGTCCCCAGGAGGAGGGGCCCAGCGCCCCTCAGCTATGGCTTTGGTGGTGGATGAGCTTCCGGCCTCTGGAGAGCAGGACATGAGGTTGCGAGACCCTCTTGGGGCAGCCAGAGAGGTTCCTCTGTACAGGCTGGAATGGAGAAGGGCAGGGCCCGGGGTCCTGTACGTCCTCTCCACGGGCCCCCGAGGGCCTCTGCACCCCTAGTCCACAGGTGTCCCTCAGAGGCACCTGATGTGCCCCATGGGAGAGGGACACCCTCGTCCCTGTGAGCCCTGGCCCCTTCGTGGTCAATGAAACGCAGAGGTCAACACAATAGAACCACAGGTCCAGGAGAATTATTGCAAAAGCTTATGAGGATGTCCAATTGTTTCCACTACCAAATTGTTAAAAAAAAAAAATTCCAGCAACGTCCCGGGCAAGTCAACACTAGCTGTCACCGCCGGATGCTGCCGCTGAGGTGATCTTGATGTACTGGCTGAGAATGGTCTCGAAGGCCTCATCCCTGTGCACCATGGCGCCAAACACGAGTGGCTGGCAGGGAAGAAATGCCAGCAGTGAGCGGGGCGCAGCCAGGCTGGCGCCAGGACCAGGACCAAGACGAAGCCCAAGACCAGCCCAGGCCAGACCAGCACACGGTCACATGGGTCTGGGTGCAAAAGACAGATGTCCCCCCACCACCCAGCTCGCCAGGCTCCCAGCCTTCAGGAAAACAGAGCCAAGTGGCAGAGGGGAGCCAGGATCCGGGCCTGCGCCTCCCTCCTCCCGAGTCAGAGACGGGAACCCTGTGCCCAACATCCCTGTCTGTCCCGGGACTCTATGGCCCCAGCAAGATTTCCAACCCAACCTGGACGCAGCCCCAGGTTCCGGCGGCTGCAAGGGAGGGGTGACTTTGTGGCCTGCTGCCCAAACTGAAACGGCGGCTGTCTGTCCCATGCTGGTCCCAGGGTTGCTCAGAGCCAGGCCCCTGGGCCTATACCGACCCCTTGGCGGCCCCTGCCCGGCACTTACTTTCTGGGTTGATGGCGTGGAAACAGCAATCCCCATGCCTGAACCCGGGAGGACAGACAGGACCTTGTACTGAAAGACAAAGCGTGGCTGTCACCGCAGGTCTCTCCTGGGTGACAGGGAGGCACAGATCTCCGCAGGCCCAGGGCATCCTCCTCCACTGGGCAGACAGGCGGCAGGGCCCACAGGCACCTGGGACTTCCGAGCAACTGAGGGTAAGGGCCTGCGGGCACCCCCTCACTTTGTGGCCGAGACACAAGACCTGTAACGGGTCCGTCCCACTCAATCCCAGACTGCTGGCCAGCTGGCCTAAGGAAGGCCGGAGACAAGCAGCCCCAAGGAGACTGACTGCGGGCACTGGGCCCCAGAACTCACTCTCAGGGCCTGGCACCAGGAGGGACATCTGTCGGTACTGTCAACCGCCAGAGGCAGACTGAAAGGACTCCAGCCCTGAATTCACCCCTTCTGGTCACCTGACTGCACACGTTTTTCCAGAGCGGGGTGGGGGAGAAGACCACAACTGCCATGGGCTAGGAGTGCCCACCGTGCCAAAGCAGACATGGCCAGGATGCTCGGAACTGTGAGGGGGCTGGGGGCCCTGACACCCTGGCGAGTGTGCCTGCCAATGCCTCACTGAGCCTCCTCTGTCCACAGGCACCTGTGGCGCGTCCACCTGCTCATTCCATGTGATGGCACATGAGGGAAAATGCTAAGAAAATGCCCAGAGCGGATGCAACCATCTGAGGTCTTACCTGAAAACTGCATCCCAAGCAGAAGCTCAGGGTCCCTGGACTTTTCTTTGGGGGGAGAGTCCCAGATACGAGGGACGGGGAACCCAGCAGCCAGAGCAGGGCTTGGGCGCCTGCCCTCATGGGTTCCAACCCAGCCCCTCCACTTTGAGACACACGGTCCAGGCAAGTGGACCCCAAGACAGGGGCTGGCCCACAGGGATATAGAGACTAAAGTCAGGGAAACCGACCGTGGCCGGCATGGCGGCGCCGCCCAGATGCTGACAGAGGCTGGCAGGCTTTCCACAGAGACCGATAAAGTAGGCCCTGAGGGGGCTACAGCGACACTGGTGGATGTCTCCACATGGCACTGCCCACTGGATGGCACCACCCCCCACACGGCACTGTCCCCCAGATGGCACCACCCCTGACAGCACTGTCCCCCAGATGGCACCGCCCCCCCGGGATGGCATCATCCCCCTGGATGGCACCATCTCCCAGACAGCACTCTCCCCTCAGACGGCACCATCCCCCAGATGGCACCGCCTCCCCCGGGATGGCGTCATCCCCCTGGATGGCACCGTCTCCCAGACAGCACTCTCCCCTCAGACGGCACCATCCCCCAGATGGCACTGTCCCCTGGGATGGCACCATCCCCCAGATGGCACCGCCCCCCCCGGATGGCACCGTCTCCCAGACAGCACTCTCCCCTCAGACAGCACCATCCCCCAGACGGCAATGTCCCCTGGGATGGCACCATCCCCCCGATGGAACTGTCTCCCGGATGGCACCGTCCCCCCATGCTGCAAGTGCAACCAGTGAAACTCACCAGCCTCATGGACCGAGGCTTTTTTGTTCCTAAAACCAAAAGGTGACGAAGGAAACACAGGGGGAAGCACCAACCTTCTGGATGTCCGTGATGTCCACCAGCTTGATGACTTTGTTCCTCTTTGAGGACCCGGATTTGGAGCTTTCGAAGCATAAGTAACTGGAAGGGGAACGGACACAGGCACTGCCTGGCTCTTGAACCCGAGCGCACTCCCACCAGGTGGGAGAGTCCAGGATGCTGCCCCTCAGCCCCCCGTGGGATGGACAGTGACGCTCCCTTCCCACCAGACACAGCACTTGTGAAACACTCCAGGATGCTGCCCCTCAGCCCCCCGTGGGATGGACAGCGACGCTCCCTTCCCACCAGACACAGCACCTGTGAAACACTCCAGGATGCTGCCCCTCAGCCCCCCGTGGGATGGACAGCGACGCTCCCTTCCCACCAGACACAGCACCTGTGAAACACTCCAGGCCACTGCTCTGTGTGAAACCTGAGACTGACATTCCCATGACACCGGGCCCCTGGGATTCCCAGCGAGAGACACAGGCATCCAGGAGCCCTGGCTGGGAGTGTCCAGGTCACCTTCTCTGCAAGAAGCAGAGGGGAGGTGGGGCCTTGGCCACTGCTGCAAGTGTAGGGGACAGGGTGGCTGAGGGCCAGGCAAGGCCAAGAAGAGACCCCATCCCTGGGCTAGCTCTCCCACTCCCACATTGGGGTCTGGGGTTTAGCAAGAGTAATTCTGGTTCTAGCAGAGAAGAGTCAAAGCCCTCTTCTGGCTGCTGCGTCTCAGACAGCAAGGACCCAGGCCTCAGCCCTAGCAGGTCCCCACACAGTTCCCTCCTTGGGAGGCTGCCCCTCATCTCCATGAACTGCTCGGGCCACAGATGAGACAGCATCCTCGCCGGCCTGAAGGGTGATGGCAGTGCCGGCCCAGGCCACGTGTGGCTTGGAGGCAACACCTTTCTCTCGGGAGCCCAGACAGCCAGCAAGAGTGGAGCCCGGGGTGGGCAGGGCCACCACTCAGGAAAACCTGCACTGGGCCAGCCGCGCCCTCTCAGGGCCCCGAGGCCGCACTCACTTCTCCGTGACGTAGAGCACGCCGTTCCTGATGTAGTCTGTGGGCATCTTCCGGTCCCTGTTGATGAGGCAGCAGCGCCAGCCGTTCTCGCACACTAACGGGAAAGGCCCGCCCGTCACACTTTCCACTGGAAATACCCAGCCTCCGGCCCGACGAGGGCACCTGGGAGCCCCGACTCTCAGAGACTGACATCCGCCCACTGCGTTCATGTAACACCCACAGTGAGAGGAAGGTGTGCCGGCGAGAGTGAGGTGGCCCCGGAGAGTGGAAAACAGATGTTTCCTCTTCACCAGGCACCGGTGAAGTGAAAGTGCCCAGGCCGAGCCAAGAGCAGCAGAGGTCTCTGCATAGCCGGCAGCTCCCCGGGACGCCACCTCCACAAGGACCGGCAGGGCCACTGCTCAGCAGAGGATGAGGCTCAATTCTCCGCAGCTGCCTCCGCTGCTCACCACACACCCCGGGTTGCGTTGTTTAGGTTAACAGGAGGTTCCTTTGGGAAGGCTGGCCCGTCCCCAGGAAGGGTGATATGTCCCCCGGTTCCTGAGTCACCTGTCCCCAGACACGATGGAACCAGGGCAGACCCCCTGCCAGTGCCCTGCAGGCCCCGATGCCTTGCCCTGGACTCTGTCCCCAGCAGGCCGCCTTCGGTCAGGGGCGTGCCGCAGGGTGATTTAGCTCTCCCACAGGCATGCCCTCATCCTCTGCAGCCTGTGGAGTCCTCATGACTCCCGGCTCCTGTGCTGCTTGCTGGGACCCTGGGCAGCGGGATGTGAACGCCCTCCCAAGGGCTCCTCTGGCCTGTCACAGGGCGACCCACAGTGTCCCCTCACCAGCCTTCAGTCTGAGATTCACAGCCCACATACCCGCCAGTGGACGCTCGTTTTCCGTCAGATTGAAGATTTCATGGAAATTGCCCTTCTTGGTGCTGTGGAAGCGGCTGGCGTCCTCCTCTTTACCCAGGCCGGCTGGTGCGCTGGGCACGTAGCTCCGTGACGAGGTCGTCTGGAGCTGCCAATGGCACACAGCATTGACGTCCGGCCCGCCGCCCACGCCCGCAGCACCCACCCTCCCAAAAGCTGGGACCCGAATTCTGGAAGACGTGCCCTAGGCCCCTTAGGCCAGCACGGCTCCTTCTTCCAGGCAGAGCCACCTCACCTCAGCGGGGAGAGCCCAGCAACCCTCCCTACTGACTGGCCCCGAGGCGAGCACCTAGGCACTCATGCCCCATGGCCCTGGCGGGACACTGTGCTGGATCCCTGGAGGGCCTGTGGCTGCGGATGAAATATGGCCCAGTGCCAGCCTGTGGGTTCAAGTGAGGCCCTTCTCCAGAGCCTCACCGTCAGGGATGGCAGGAGTCAGGCACCCCCATGGAGGGGTCACTCCCAGCCCCACTGGCTCTCAGGAGTAATGATCAGTCCCCAGTGTTGCCCTGGGCTTGGGAGGGACTGGATGGGCCTCAGAACAGCAGTGCCTGCTAAGAGAAGGGAAAAAAAACCCTCCCATTTAAGGACCCCATAAAATGGAAGAAACAGCCTCTAAATGAGCCAGAGGTAAACAGAGAACTCCCACCCCCGAAGCTGGGGTCCGGGCTCACCCTGCGCGAGACAGCGGCGCTGGAGCGCTCCTTGAGCTGGGGGTCAGTGGGGAGGCTCCTCCAGATGATGTAGGGCGTGTCGTACTTGGCTCGCAGCCTCGGGCAGCGTTTAAAGATGAAATCGATGAGGAAGAACTTGATGCCCGCGTAGAGCCCTGAGAGCAGGGGATACGGCCCGTTCCACCTGGAGCGCCGCGGCTGTGCCCGTCCACTCAGGGTGTCGGTACCGGCCCCTCCCACCTCCCAGTCTGGCCACTCAGGGTGACGGTTCCGGACCCTCCCACCTCCCAGTCTGGCCACTCAGGGTGACGGTTCCGGCCCCTCCCACCTCCCAGTCTGGCCACTCAGGGTGACGGTTCCGGCCCCTCCCACCTCCCAGTCTGGCACCTGCCACCCTGAGCTTGGATGTGAGTCCAGCTGGTCGCTCAGTCCTCAACCTGGCCCCTCCCCCCAGCCTCCTAGGTCCCCTAGGGCGGCATCCAGCAGCACAGTCCCCTCCCAGGGGAGGGCCACGCCCTGTATACTGAAGCCTACGGCCGGCCTCGCCCCTCACTCCACACATGTTCCCCCACAGAAGCACAGCAACTATGCCCCTCTCCAGCGGGCCCCTCCCCACCTTCCGTTTGGCACTGAAGGGCACCATCACCTGCCCGATAGTTCAGGAAACGCCCCGTGGATCCCCTCAAGGTCTTCCCTGACCCCATCCCACCCACCTACAAACCGATGGCTCTGCCCTCCAAACAGGCCAGATCCACTAAGACCCATGGCCCGACTGCCAGCGCCCCACCCACACCCAACAGACTCCAAGAATCTCACCACAGACCCCGCCCACTGAGGCCACACCCTCTCCCGGCCAGCGCCCCACCCACACCCAACAGACCCCAAGACTCTCACCACAGACCCTGCCCACTGAGGCCACACCCTCTCCAGGCCAGCGCCCCACCCACACCCAACAGACCCCAAGACTCTCACCACAGACCCTGCCCACTGAGGCCACACCCTCTCCAGGCCAGGCCACTCCCACTCCCACTGTCAGGGGCAGCCCCTCAGCTCTGCTAGGATTTCCCCCTTATCCGACGCCCCTCACTTCTCTCTCCAACTCCGCCCAACTCAGGGCTGTTCTCCACCAGCGTAAAACACTCAGGACTGTGCCTCCTCTGCCCCAACTCCCCAAACCTGGCACCGAATCTGAGGGCCCTCCAAGGCAATCCCTCCCCAACCCTCCCTCCCACCTGACCTCCTTCACCTGGGTGCCCCCACGCCCGGCTCAGCCCTGCTGAGAGGCCTCCCATGACCACCTGCGTAGACAGCTCCCAGCCACCCCCTCCCAGGCTCCCCTCCACCAGCTCCATTTTCTCCCTCCCACTGTCACCTGACACAATCATGGTCAGTCCCCCTACTAAGCACAACCTCAGAGGAGCAAGGCCTGGCTGCATCCCAGGACCCCACCTGGCAACAGACACAGGTATGAGAGGCGGGGCCGGCCCACACACACCTCCTAACGCAGCCCCCTGGGCAGCGAAAGCTGTCGGTAGATGTGGTCTCTCCAGGAGCCCCTCCCAGTGCTGGGGGCTGCCTCACTGCCCGCAGTGCCAGCCTGCCAGACCAGTCCATCCGTGGCAGGCCCTCCTTGCAAGGGCCCCGGGGTAAGAGCTCCATGTACCATCTGTGCTATAAGGGGATTAATAAGGCCATGCCTTTGTTTCATTTTGTGACTTTGTAGGACATTTTCACATAAACTCATCCACCAAGTCAGACTTTTTGACCCCAAGTCTCAACTTGTTGATTAGTTTTCTTTTGAGACGGAGTCTTGCTCTGTCACCCAGGCGGGAATGCAGTGGCTGGATCTCAGCTCACTGCAACCTTCGCCTCCCAGGTTCAAGCGATTCTCCTGCCTCAGCCTCTCGAGTAGCTGGGCACCTATGACCACGTCTGGCTAATTTTTGTGGTTTTGGTAGAGACAGGGTTTCACCATGTTGGCCAGGCTGGTCTTGAACTCCTCCTGATTTCAAGTGATCCACCCACCTCGGCCTCCCAAAGTGCTGTGATTACAGGCTTAAGCCACCGTGCCCAGCCAACTTGTTGATTCTTGAAAGATGCTAGGTGTGGGGTGGGGCAGGGCCAGGACCACTCACTTGGACTGAGCTCCCAGGCCTCCCTCTATGTGGTGCCCCGACCCATGAGGGACAGCTCAGCTCAAGAGGGCACAAGTCCCAGATGGGACCACTCTTGCTTGGGGCAGACAGCCTCTGCCCCTCTAAGCTCAGGTCTGTCATCAGTACTGCAAAAAGACATATGGGCACTGATGAGCCAGGAATGCCACTTGGCCCACACCTGGCAGGGTCAGCGCTGCCCAGTGGTGGTGGGATGTCAGTGTGGTCGCAAAAACCCAAGCCACCCCGGCTGTCACAAAAAAGGACGCAGGGGCCGGGCATGGTGGCTCACATCTGTAACCCCAGCACTTTGGGAGGCCGAGGCAGGCGGATTACAAGGTCAGGAGATTGAGACCAGCCTGGCCAACATGGTGAAACCCTGTCTCTACTAAAAATACAAAAATTAGCCTGGTGTGGTGGCTAATGTCTGTAATCCCAGTTACTGCAGAGGCTGAGGCAGGAGAATCGCTTAAACGTGGCGGGGGCGGAGGTTACAGTGAGCTGAGATCACGCCACTGCACTCCAGTCTGGATGACAGAGCCAGACTTCTGTCTGGGTGGGGAGGGGAAGAAAAGAAGGGCAGGACAGATGCAGGCCACCAAGACCCAGGTGCACACCCTCAGGCTCCCCATGGATGGCGGCCTGCCCTGCAGCTGCCCAGGGACCCAAATGCACTGCAGCTCCGGAGCCTGAGCCCCCGGACCCAGGCCCAGGGGTCCAGCGGGAGGTCATGGGGTTACCTACCCCTTCAAGTGCCTAGAGTCTTGGGTGCTAGCCAGAGGGCCTCCAAGGCATTTTTGGGGTAAGGGTCTGATCAAATCTGGCTCTGCCCTCTCCTGGCGATGCCACCTGACAGCCACAGTGACCTCTGCTGGAGCGCCCAGCCCTGCTGAGTCCCAAGAGGCCTGTCCTCCCACCAGCAGTAATGCTGGCTCAGGGCTAGGGTCAGGCTGTATTATAGCAAAGGCATTCAGGAAAAGTGGCAGGGGCATCTGCTCTTCCACACAGGCACAGCCCCACACTGCTCCTCTAAGTGGCATGCCAACCCCAGACAGCTGAGGGGCTGGGTCTGACCTCCTGACTCCAGCACGGAACTCTTCCCACCCCTGGCTTTGCGGCTCCTACAACGACAGGCGCTGTCCTGCTTGGCCTCAGACAAGCCCCACCTGCCCCTTGAGGACAGGACCCTGGTGGCCTCGCTCCCACATGCCAGTGTGTGGCCCACGTCAGACACGGAATCGTTGTTATTGAGGAAAAAAGAGAGACAGAAAGAAGAGAAGAAAGGAAACAAAAAGAGAAAGGAGGGAAGAGGGAAAGGAAGGGCAGAGAGCACGTGGGCAGAACTGGATGAGCACCTCCTGGGGTGAGAAGGGGCCGCCACACCCCACCCACCTCCAGCTCTGCAGGTGAGCGTTTCAGTGGACGTGATCCTTGGCTTCACGTGATGTCACCAAACTCATCAGCTACAACCAACCGCCCTGCACCTCAAACCGGGCACTCAGGTTCCCCGCAACTGTCACCCCTGAGCCCACAGACGCCCCCAGAGGCGTGTCCTGCCCAGGGTAACCCCCTGACATCCCCAGGGCCTGCTAGCCCGAGCCTTGGGCCCTCCAGCTCCTACCACTTGGCAGAGACTCGCGGGCCTTGGAAGCGGACGGCGAGCTTGATTTAAGAAACTATCACCAGTCCCGGGGCTTCACTTCCCCAAACTGAAACGTTTTGACAGAAAGCAGAGGAAGCGTTGCCAGCTCTTGCAGACACTGGTGGCATGCAGACCCGTGTCCCCGCTCCTGATGCTGCAGGCTGCAGGCGCACCTCCTTACCCACGGCAAGCCCAACCAGGCGGTAGGGGAAGAAGCAGGAGGCCAGGAAGGCGGCCCAGAGCGCCACATACAGCTTCTGTGTGATCTCCGGCTGGACCCACATGAACAAGCTGGAAGGAGACGGGAGGCTCAGGCCGGGTGGGCACCGCCGGGCCGGGGTTGGGGGCGCGGGACTTACTTCTTGATCTTTTCCAGGATGTCAGCCATCTTGCCGAAAAGATTCTGCGTGAAGGAGAAACAGCGATTACAGCAGACCCTGGCCTGGGCTGTCGGTCACACAGCGATGCCAGGAGGGCCCCCAGGTGGGGCAGCCCTGAGGTCACCCAGAGCCCGGTGTCCTGCCCAGCTGCTCCTAGGCCAGGGGAGACGCAGCTCTCGTCTAGCGCAGAGGTGACTGTGCTCACAGCAACAGCAGACCCAGGCCTGAGTCCTTCCAGGGGCTCCACCCAGGCCCTGGCCCACCATCAGCAGAGGCTGAATCAGGAGGCCCCTTCCCCACCCACCAGAGTTGCTGCAATGACCGTATAAGGTCAGGGTGACTACAGGTCAGCTGACAGGGGTAAACTGGGCCTTCAGTGTCAGGGTTCAGCCCTCCCTGGGCACCAGCTGAGGCCGGGTAGACACACCCCTGGCCAGTGCCTGTGGCTGGCGTAGACACACCCCTGGCTGGTGCCCGTAGCAGTACCTGGGCTTTCTGGGCGACATCCAGCACCAGCTGGAACTTCTCAGACACAGTCAGATCTTCCTTTGGAGGTTCCTTCAGTCAAAGGAGAAAGAGAATTTTCCACTGAAATTTAACAGTCAGAAAAATTACTGACAACACAGCGTGGCGCCCTCCCAGCCCCAGGGACTCTGCTGTCCCCACACAGCCCAGAAGGGATGGGACGTCCCTTGTGGACCTGATACCAGGAGGACCCCCTCTGCACTGAGGGTGAAATCACACCCTGTGCCCCTCACTCCAGGCACTCACAGGAGCTGGGCAGAGCTGCCCCTGCAGTAGCTGAGCAGAGGCTCCAACTCACAGTTCACCTTCGCAGCTGCCCTCCCTCACTTACAGGCAAGGAAACTGAGGCCCAGCCAATGGGAGCCCTGGTCCTGCTGGTCTCCCATTCATTAAGAGCCTCCTGAGGTTTCCTGGGTCCCAGCACTGGGCGGGCAATGGCCTGCCTCCTCCAGGCGCTTCCCCTGACCCTTGTGCTCCGCACAAGAAACAGGCACTGAGATACCCAACTAAGAGAGGCATTGAGGCCGCCCTCTGCCCGTGTCGGGTGGTCCTGCCCCATGGGCCATGGTCTCCCTCTAGAGCAAACTTCTGTAAAGGGCCAGGTAGTGAATATTTGTGGCTTCCAGAGCCATGCGGTCTGTCAGCTACTCAATGGTAACGCAAAAGCAGATACGGCAATGCGTAATGAACGGGCATGTCTATGTGCCAATAAAACTTTATTTACAAAGTCAGGCAGTGGGCCAGAGGTGGGTTTTTTGTTGTTTTCTCTTTTTGAGACAGTCTTGCTCTGTCGCTCAGGCTGGAGTGCAGGGCAGGATCTCGGCTCACTGCAGCCTCCAAGAGGTGGACTCTTGAGTCTCAGATGCAAACAGGTCCACCTGTCCAGCTTACTGTTCACCACCCTACCTGGGGAGGATGTGGGGGCCACAGAGGCCCCTTGATGTCCCCCACCCTGCCACATCACATCCTTGCTGGGAAGCCTCAGCTAGGACAGGCCAGGGCCAGGCAATCTGCTTCTTGCACAGCCAAACCTGGCCTAGCAAGGGGGCCGGGCGTGCAGCCTCCCTGGGCTCAGGGCTAGGAAGGGGTTGGCCTCCTCCCCTCCTCTTTGGGCCAGGGCAGGGCTTCCAGGAAGACCACGCCACCTCCTCCAGAGGCTTCCTGGAGCGGCGCCCACAGGCTGTGAGGCCTGACCTGATGGAGACAGTCAGAGACCCTGCACCCTCCAGCGACATACCACGGGCTCAGACACTTCCGGTACGATGCTCCACTGTATCCGCCAGCCCCTGGCGAACAGAAAACACACACACCTTTAAAACAGC
This sequence comes from Alouatta palliata, assembly GCA_004027835.1. Taxonomy (NCBI): domain Eukaryota; kingdom Metazoa; phylum Chordata; class Mammalia; order Primates; family Atelidae; genus Alouatta; species Alouatta palliata. Next base: position 14,021 of record PVKV010010597.1, on the reverse strand, counting down.
GCCACCTGAGGCAGGGAACGGCATCAAATCACCAGCCCTGTGCGCCCAGCTGGGTTTGGAGGGCGTCCTTCTTTGCCCTTCTACACTGCCCAATGGGGAGAAAAAGGCCCCCTGAAGCCCCCTGCTGTGAGAACGGACAACTCCCATCACCCCGAGCAGCCCCTTCCCTGGTGCCCTTCTGGCCACAGGGGACACACTGAAAAGTGGCCAGAGGTGTGGGGAGGGCAGCCCTTCAGCATCAGCCAGCCGGGGTGGCATCAGCAAGTATCCGAGCTCATCCTGCCCAGCTCTGGGTACCAACGACCCCTTCCAGAGTATTTAAGTGATTTCTACAAAAACATTTTCAAATGACCCAACTGGGGCAGCCACAGAAAACCATCTAGAAACACGGAGCATAAAGTGCAAACTTTTGAAGCGCCAAGTCCAAGTAGAGGATCCCAGCTCCTCCCTCAGCCCCCGTGCAAGGCTGAGCTTCACTCTTGGGGGTAACCACAGGCTGACAGGCTCAGCAGTGCCAGGACTGGGGTCTGCCCCAGGGTGTGGGCTTCCCAGAGCCCCCCTCAGCCTCCACAGGAACAGGGTGCTCAGAGGGGATCCAAGGGGTGACACGAGGGCCTGACTCAGGCCCGGGTTAACGTGTCAGTCACACGGCGGTGCTGTCTGCAGGCGACTGAAACTCATTCCCAGGCCAGACTTCCGGTGTGCTGAGCTCGCTGGCTTCACCTCCCCTGCCACTGAGGCTGGGGAGAAGTCCCTGTGACGTTCGGGGAGGTGCTGAGGCCCTGCACTGGCTCTGCTGGCCGCCCAGGGAGGGAGCTGCTGGGGGCTCTGGGAACTTACCCCTACCATCTCTAGCAAACCAGGGAGGGGGGCAGCCGCCCTGTCTGGGGGTCTCTGCAGGCTGTCAGGGGACCACTCCCAAAACATCAGTGCGTGACATACCCAGCTAGGGGGTTACAGTGGTGTGAGACACAGAGAGACAGCACGGCCTCACACACGGTGGGACACAGTGGCCACAACGAACCGGCTCACCTACCTGGCGATGAGGTAATTGAGGGATAACCTCAGAATTGCTAGAAATAAGAACAACGGGATGGCCCAGCCGTGCCACACGGCATTCATGTACACCTGTGGGTGAGAGACGGGCGTCAGGCCCCCGACAGTGTGGTTCAGGACAAGGCACATCCCTCCCACCTCCCCCAACCGGGCGGCCCCAGCGAGGAGACCAGGCCAACCCCCAGCTCTCCAGACACTCAGAGGGCCCGTCTGATGGGGAAGGCGGAGGAAGGGCTGCTTCCCTGGTTTAAGAGCTGCAGGTGGAAGCGAGGAGCCTCTCAGGGAGGTGGGAGGACAGAGAAGCATGTCCTGGGGTCAGACGACGGCAGCGGGTTCCACACGGGGGCCCCGCCTGCCCTGGGTGTGGCTCCCAGGCACCAGACTTGGGGCATTACCAGGACTCAGCCCGGCAGGGTGAGGCGGCCAAGCACTGGCTGAGGATGAGCCAGGTCCGTGCCAGGGGCCACCTTCATACCAGACACCATCTGTGCCCAGCACGGAGCCCAGGACATGGAGCAGATGTGCTGACAGGGCAGGGCTGGAGGTGGGGCCTGAGGGCGGGGCTGGTGCTGGGGCTCATATCTTAGTGAAAGAGACATGGCACAGGGGCCTCTAGGGCCCCAGGCAGCAGCAGTCTCCCATCGCAAAGATCTGTGAGCGGTGGCGGGAGAAGACGCCTTCCAGGGCCAGGGTGCAGCCGGTGCCCCAGCACTCATCCTGCATCTGTGAGTGTACAAAGTGTCCATGTCCCAGGTTGGCGGTAAGTGCCTGCGGCAGGCACAGGGGCACAGACTTCAGGGATTTTCTGGAGAGCCTAACCCAGGCTAAGGCCATGTGGGGACCTCTCCCAAGGGGCCCACTTGGCAAGACAGAGCTGCCTTTGGGAGCCCTGGATGGTGCCAGGCTGTGGACGCCCCTCTTTGGCCTGGAGGACCCAGCAACTGAGTGAGCAGTCTGCATCTTCCTCGTGCTGGACGTACAGCCTCCACCCTGGGTCAGGGGGCTTCCCGGAGGACCAAGACCTGAGACACAGGTGGTGTGTCTCCTGTCCCACAGGGCAGTTCCAGGCAGGGAGGCTGGCTCCCTTTCCCCAAGGCCCCGGTAATGCTGGCCCTGACTCATGCCTCACAGAGGCCAGGCTGGGTCCCCTCATGCTGCCCTGCCCTTGTCAGGTGCCCCCAGCCCCAGCACCAGGTTCTTTGTAGACCTTGGCAGCGTGGCCACCACACCGAAGGGTGCATGCCAAGAGGCCTTTCCCGAGAGGACTCTGGGGTGGGGGCCCTGCAGGCTAGTCCCAGGCCATGCCCAACATCTTTGATCCTTGAAGCCACCCCTAGCTGGGCACTGGCATCACTGAACCCCCTTTACAGAAGGAGAAATGAGCATGTCCCCGGGGCCCGAGGAAGCACCATGGGGGCTATCTCCCACCCTGGGACGGTGCCTGATCACGTGGTGAAGGGTGGCAGCACCTCTCCAGCCACCCCGCCCGGCCCCTGGAGGACCCACTCACGGTGAAGGCGATGGCAGACGTGTAGACAGAGTACCAGTCGGATAAGGCAGAGAGGTTCTTCACAAAGTTAGTGACAGGCTTGGCACCGCGCTCTGGGGACAGAGCAGACCGCAGTGGTCAGCACTGAGGGCAGGAGCCCCTAACAACATCTCCCCGGAGAGTCGGCTCAGCTCAGAATCCCAGAGTGCCCACCGCCAGGGGCCCCACCCACACCGAGCAGCGTGGGCGCCATGCAGAGCTCTGGTACTCACTGAGCCGTCTCATGTTTTCAGTTAACCTAAGAGACAAGGGGAGAGACGGGAGCCGAGGGTTAGCTCGCCCAACGGCTCTGCGGTCCCCACTGCCCACTTCCGCTGGCTCTGCAGGGGGCAGGGAGGACGTCTCAAGAGCCTGGGACCCCCTGAGTGCACGGAATGGCCATGCACAGCGGCTCAGCACAGCAGGGTGTGCCGGGATGGTCCTCAGTGCCACGCTCCAAGCTGGCACTGGAAGGCGGGGGCAACTCGCCAATGAAATTGTCCCCTCGTCTCCCACCTGCATCCCCAGAGCAGAAGACCTCAAGGGCAGGGCCTTTGCTAGCCTGGCTCCCCTGGGACCCCCAGGGCCTATGACAGCACCTGGCAGGGGAGCCAAGATTTACTGATCAGGCTCATGAGCCAAGGAAGGCCCCAGGCAGTGGGCAGAGCCCCCGACCCATCCCCACACAACTGTCACAAGCCACACCTGAGAGCAGAGTGGACGCACACAGTTCTGCTGCCCCTAAGTGGGCCTCGTGGGCCCCTGCCAGGCATGGCCCCCAGAAGGCTGGGCACAGCAGACAGCTGTGCCAGGAGCTCTCACGGACAGCTTTGGCCTATGGTGACAAAGGCTGGCCCACCCACTGAAGCATCAGCCAGGTACCGGGGCCCCAAAGGCACAGGCAGCCCAGGCTCGGCGGCCCCTACCTGCGGGCGCTGAGGGGCTCCTCCGTCTCCACGGTGTTCTCCTCGGGCTGGAACCGGAAGTCCTCCACGTACTCCCCAAACCTCTCGTAGAACCACTTCTGCAGGCGCGAGGACAGACCCTGGCTCCGGCGCTCTGCAGGGGCAGCGGCTCGGTGAGGCACAGGGAACACTCGGGGGAGTGGGGCAGGGAAATGAAGGGTCCTTGTACAAGGGACTTTGAAGGCTCAGTCCTCTGAAGACACGAAGTACAAACCAATCAGCAGAGCTGCTCTGGCCATGAAGACCTCATGGGAGGTGGGGGTCTCCGTGCTTTTCACGCCCTGTCCCCGGCTCTCTGCCCGCCCTGGGCTCTCATCAGTGGGCAGCCCGTCTGTCCAGGCTGCGGCTCGGCCCACCTCAGTAGTCTGCATCAAACCCCCTTTCCACCTCCGGGCTGTCAGGAGGCAGCTGGAGGGGTCAACTGCCCTGGCCCCTCATATCCTGAGCATCGGTCAATGGACGGTGTGGTGGGAGGCTGTGTCCTGGGCTGGGGGTGCCCGGCGAGCACAGCCAACCCAGGGTGAGCGCACGCGGGTGTCGTGCTGATGACCAGCACTGTTCACCAAAAGCTAAGACCTCTAGAAAGCAACCTCCATCTCGGAAAACCGGAAGAATCCTTCGGAATAGGGGCTCAGGGGCAGGCGGGTCCCTCCCTTCAGAAGGCCAAGGAGGAGACGCCCATATGGGGTGCTGCCCTGTCACAATTTGGGCCCTGGGACCAAAGGGTTGGCGGTCACCATACCGAGGGGGCTGCAGTCTCAAGGCAGCAGCTCAAGAGCCACAGGCCAAGGGGGCTGAGGTCTGTGCACCCTGAGGCCACCTGGGCAGGGAGGGTGGGGCCGGGGCAGGCTCCTGGGGCTTCTTCCTGCCCCCACAGCAGCCTGGCAGAGTTTTTAAGGGGAAGGTACTGGTGGGGTTGGCAAACTCGTCCCAGCCATGAGCAAACCAGCTGGCTCTGTTCCTGTGGATTTTATTTACGTACTGAAATTTCAGGTTTATATAATGTCCTCCAGTCATGAAATGTAACCGTTTAAACCTGCGAGGCCAGGCGGGGGCTGGAATCTGCCGACCCCCAAGTGCAGGGAACTGTGCCGGCTGCCTGCAGGGCGAGGGCCAAGATAAAGAACAGGCGCTGAGGGATGGAGGGCGAGGAGAGGAGACGGCACACAGTCCCCCACTCCGCACTTGAGACCCACCACGGCCCCGCTGCCCACTTGGTCCCCTTCAGGAAGGCCGCCAGGGCAGCGGCAGTGACCAGCGTGGCTCTCACACTGCCGTTCCACGGGGCAAGGCTGAAATAGAGAACGTGCGTATTCCCTGAAGAACACACCGTCACCATTTGCTTGAGTGACTGGAAATTTGCAATGACGACGATGATGACTCACCACTCGCATGAGAGACACTAACCCAGTTCTGACGGGAGGAGACTCCCGGATGCCAGCGGGTGCCCGGGCACAGAACCAGCACCTGCCACCCGCCCGCCTGTGGAGGGTACCTGCTCCATTGTTGGCCTGGGCCTGCAGAACCAGCAGGTGACCCGCCCGCCCGCCCGCCCGCCAGGGCGTACCTGCTCCATTGTTGGCCTGGGCCTGCCCTTTCGGGGGCTGCTGAGCCGTCTGCTCCTCGGTTCTTAGAAAGCAGGGGGAGAAGAGACAAGAAGTCTGTTAGTTCAAAACTCCGTGAATAGTCAGGCTGCGCGAACCTCCAGGGCCCTCGTGGCCTCGCACTGCCCAGGAGCGCTCAGGGACAGCGGAGCTGTCTCTGGAGTCCCCACCACTCAAACACGGGTTCCGAGCATAGGGCAAGCACAGAGTTGCCTTCCTAACAGGCACACATTTTGTTTCTAAACAGCCACACAGTGGCTCTCAGCACTCTTCTTTTCAATTCACTTTAGCCCAGCTGCTTCTTTACCATCAAGCTCAAAATACCCTCATGTCACCAACATGTCTGCTAATGAGAAGATACTGATCAACACACATGTATTTATTAGGCACCACGCCAGGCCACAGGCTGGGTGCTGCCTGCCAGCGGCCCATGCCCAGTTCCTAGCTCAGCCTACTCTGAGACCTGCTGGGCTGGGCAGGGGCACTAGACGGCCACCAGAGTCTGCTTCCGTCCGACACCCAGCCCCTCCAGCCAAGGCGCAGAACCAGGCCGAGTGCTGTGTGGTCACCCCTGACCTTCCTAACTCAGGCTCTTGGTCGGGGGAGAGGGAGGGAGGAAGCTGGGGGACGAGTGAACCCTGAGAACAGAGGGCAGAGCACAGGGCGGGGCCAGGTGAGCAGACGGGGAGGTTTTCAGGGGGCTTTGGATCCACAATGGAGAGAACTTCTGCCCACTAACAAGTAGCCTTAAACCAAGGTGACCGAGAATTTTCTTAAAAACCAAAATAGAGGTTTGCATAAACAGAACTGCTGTGCTTTAAACCCGAAGCTTCAGAGCCTGTGGTGTGTGTGCATGTGTGCGGTGTGTGCACACACGTCTGCGTGTTTGCGTGTACTCTGACACACCTACCCACCCTGGACAGACCACAGCCACCCAGACCCACCCTAGATCGACAGCAGGATGACAAGGAAAGAGGAGGTCACTCTGCCTGGGACTGCCCTTCCTTCACCCCTTCTCCACCAGGCTTCCAGAAGGTTCCTAAGTGCCGCCCCCATGTAAAAGAGGGGAGGGACCTTCATGCTTCGGGGGGCTTCAGCTTCCACTTCCTGGGTCATAGCCTGCATGTTCCACTTCCTGGGTCACAGGAAGGAGGCTGGAGGCTGCTGGAGTGGAGGCTGAGCAGGAGGCCTGGGAGCCAGAGGTGAGTGGCCTGCATGTTCCTTTACTGCCCCCTCCCCACCTATTCCCAAGGCCAAGACTGGGCGAGACGGGGCTCCCTGTGTCCTCCCAGCTGACCCAGGCTGGGCACAGCTGCCACCAAGGGGCTTTGGTAAAAGATGAGGACCAGACCCTGGAGTGGGGCTGGTGGGGGCGAGAGGACGGGAAGCAGAACACAGGGAGCAGGTCCCAGGGGACAGCCTCAGTCCACCTTAGCCAGCGGGGGAGAAGCAGCATCCCGTCGGGGGGATGGCACTGAGGTCATATGCCTGGGGACCACACCCGTCCCTGGGTCAGATCTCTGTCGCACCTCTACATAATTAAATGTCATTTGAGCTTTGAGGTTCTGTGGATTTTCACAGAAGGTTCAGCATCAGGTACAGCGCCTCCCGGGGCCCATGCACCCACTTCTGGTCTGGGAGGTTCTGCCAGGGCGGAATAGGAAAGTGAGGCCACTCCCTCCCCGACACGAGCTGGATCCCCCCACATGACCCCCTCCAGGGCACTCCGCAAGGTCATGCTGACCTGCAGGAGGCAGGCAGGGAAGAAGTGGGAGCCAGCCCATCAGACGCCCCGGCTTCCCACACACTAGACCTGAGGGTGTTGAAGGGAGCCGCTTCCTAGGGGCCAGCTAAGCCTGGACACTTGGAGTCCTAACAATGGTACTTGGCCCCTGGAGCCCTCGGAGCGGGCAGTCAGAACTCAGCCAGGGTGAGGTCATAGGGGCCATGGACGAAGGTGTGCTCAGTGGTGGCAAGAGGCTGGAGGTGGGGGCTGTGGGGGAGGCTGAAGTGGAAGACATAGGGGGATTCTGAGTGGGAAGGTAAGAGGAGGTTGAGTGAAGGCTGGAGGGAGGCTGGGAGTAGAGGCTGGGTAGAACCTGAGGGGGGAGGCTGAAGGAGTGGAGTCTGAGGAGGGAGGCTGAAGAACTAGATGTTGGTGGGGAGGCTGGGTGGAAACTGAGGGGGGAGGCTGAGAGCATGGAGGCTGAGGGGGAGGCCGAGGCAGGAGACTGCTGGAGTGGAGGCTGAGCAGGAAGCCTGGGAGCCAGATGTGAGTGGCCTGAGCTCCCTGGCCTTATCCACCAGGCACCAGTTTAAACTTGTGCAGAGGGACACGGAGACTCATGGTGTTAGCGCAACAGGAGGGCACTGGTTTTGTAACTTGCGCTGGGGCCCTGGGTGCCCTGCTTCCTGCTGGCAGCACCATGAGGCACAGGGTAGGGTGAGGAAGGAGGCTGTGAGTACTCAGGGACCCCGCATGGGACCCACGACCAAGGGCAAAGGCGTCAGCTGTGGACGGGCCCTCTAGGAGCAGGGGCCGCACTGGCACTCCAGGATGTGATCCTGCTAGGATGGGGGAGCGGGGGCCACAGGGCACCCTGAGGGGCTGCAGCGCAGCTAGGGCAGACAGGGAGCATGGGAGCACACACAGGCAGCGCTGGGAGGGCAGGTCCTGGGAAGACCCTAAGAGGCTGGGCGGCCCCCAGGGTGGGGCGCTGGGGCAGGATGTACAGAACTGGGTCACCTGCAGTCCAGGAGGTGTCTCTGGGGCTCTGCAGGCCCCATGCCATGCCTCTCTTCAGTCGGCCTGGCCCCAGGCCTGGGGCTGGCAGGAGCACCTGCCCCAGGGTCCCCCTTTTCCAGACCACTGGAGGCACAGGCAGGACCTATCCGTGGGCAGTCAGAGCCGGGCCCACCCTCACCCCCAGGCCTCTCCAGGGCTAAGGGGGACGCTGCCGGGATGCTCTGGGTACAGCGGAGGCTGGAGGGGAGGTGGGGGTGAGGAGGGTGTGGTACCTGGCCTTCAGCACCTCCTGCACCTTCTGCTCCAGCTCCATCCGCCGCTGCCGCTCCCGGTCCAGCTCCTGCCGCAGCATCTCTGCGTTGGTTTCTTCTCGAAGCTTCCGGAGCTCCTCCTCTGTGGGGATGAGAATGGCCAGGTGACCATCGCTCATGTCCACGCAGGCACTCTGACTCTGGGACGCCGAGGCAGGGGTGCCCGACTCAGGAAGAGCAGTGGGGTCTCTGTTCTGTGAGCGGACCTGAGCGCCAGAGCGTCCTCCAGGGTGTGGGGCACTCACACGGCATGGCTTGCACTGGGCAGGAACTATTAACGGGGCTCCTCTTACATGACTAGGGCAAGAGCTGGGTGAAGCAAGGGTGGGAATTTCCTCACTGTCCTTCATAACATCGAACACAGAACACAAAAGCCATTTCACCAAGTGCCGCCATGCCAAGGACACCTGCGGAGAGGATGCTGACCGCACCCGGCCAGCCCACCACACCCACCCGGCGCCTCCATGAGCTGGGCGAGGTTCTGGGACACATCAGTGGCTGAGCAAAGGCCCTGGGCCAGTGGGGACAGCCCACAGCTCGAGCTGGCCAAGGAGCCTGGGAAGAGCACAGGGCGGGCTGGACACAGGGCTGCTGCAGCTAAGCCTCAGAAAAGGTGAGGTCTGTCAGACCTGGAGGGAACACAGCGCGCTCCCACAGACCCAGGGAAAGAGCATCCAGGCAGAGGGGGGAGGCAGGGTCAGAGGCCAGGGGTCGGAGAGACTGAAGACTGAAGATGGAAGGGGCCGGGAGCCAGGGAGTGCGGGCAGCCTCTGGAAGTCAAGACACTTCCGTCACTTGAAGAGACAGGAGAGACAGGGGACTCTGCCTCTCTTCCGCTTCCTCTGCCCCATCCCTGCCTCCTCCTAAAACCAAGGGTGCTGGGTCACCTGAGGGCAAGTCTGAAGCCCTTGCTCTTCCCCCAGTAGCTTCCTTTCCTGTCCTGGACACCTCACCACTTAACTTGGGGCCACAGGGCCTGGTCTAAGACTCCAAAATGGAGGCCAAGGGCAGTACGACAGCCCCAGACCCTAGTCCCAGGCCGGCGTCCAGGACAGCCATGCAGAAACAGCAGGGGGCCGCGCCCAGGCCTGGAGCAGCCGCGGGTGGTCTGGGGTCAGTAAACCCAGCAGCCAAAGGTCAGTCAACCTTCCTGCCTGGCAGCCACAGACTCACAGTACCCAAGAGGGAAGAGACGACAGGTGCCTGCATCTCACCGGTCCCACGCCCACTGGGGGCGCCGGCGGCTCACCGGACGCTGTTACTGACCAGTGAGAAAAGATTCGGATTTGCCAAGGGCCAGGATGCATTTGCTCAGTGCGGGTGTCTGGAGCTCTGCCTCGCTCCCCTGCCTGCTGGGAGTGGCCCTTCTCCAAGCATGGTTTCCATGTCCTTCAGCATCCTGGACTCCCGAACCCCAGGGCAGCTAAGCCCACCTGGAGAAGACCCTCCCCGTGGTGCCCGGGGGGTCACTGGGCCTGTCCCCGTGATCTGTCTGGTCTCATCAGGCTGGTTTTCTCCAGAGCCCCCCTCCCCTCAGTCCTGAGGAGAAGCGCCTGGCCCTGGCACGGCTACATTTCTCCAGGGACCCAGGTTCCCAACCCACCGATGTGGCCAGGTTCCACCCACTGCATGGGCCCGGGCTGGCCCCAGCCTGGCCCTGGACCCCTTGGTGGGTAGGTCCATACCCCAAGGCAGGAAGAGCCTGGGGATCTTGGCCCATCTGAGACGGATGCCACCCTCCCACCCCACCCCCAGCCTCCAACAGCGGTCACCACCCACCAGCAGCCAGAAGAGCCTGGGCATCTTGGCCCATCTGAGATGGATGCCGCCCTTCCACCCCCCAGCCAGCCACCTCCATGGGACCCAGTTCTCAGCCTGCTGTCCCTCCCTCGGTGTGCCTGGCAACAGAAGGGGCTGAATCAAGAGTCGCTGGATAAACAAAGGAGGGAACCAAGCTCCCCGTCCGTGGGTGTTTCTCCCCAAAGGGGAGCGTCCACCTGGCTCAGTTCCAAATTCAGAGCCAGCTGGGGAGGGTTCAGACAGCCATGGGGCAGTTTCTTCTCAGGCCTGTCTTCATGTTGTGGCAGTGACTTTATCTCGTGGGAACACAGAGGTAAGACACATCACACTGGGCAGCCTCGCCCCCGGCTGGGCTCTTGGGCGGAGCAGGCCAAGGCCGGAGGGCTCTGGTACTTTCCCAGGTTCACTCTTGGCACCCACACACCGCCTCCTGTGGTCTTGGCCTTTGCCCACATGCCTCTCCATCCACAGGTCAGAGAGGCACTCGGGGCCCTCCCCGCATGGGTAACAGGAAACCACATTTTCCTAAATGGGGCTGCCCCCACACCCCTTCCTGGAGTCACTAAACCGTGACAGGGCTGCAGTCTCGGGCCAGGTTCCGCCACGTGGCAGAGCAGTGGCCAAAGCCTGGCCCAAGGTGGCCAGTCCCAGCCCAGGGATAGATGCCATGGAGGCGAATACGGAGCCCTCCTGGAGCCCGGTGTGGCATGTCGTGCCTGCCGTGTCACAAGCCTGGGTTCAGAGGTCACGGGGCCTCAGGCAGCCGCCCCTCTTTCCACCCTGGACCTCCTGGGGCCGGGCTCTCTGCAGAGCGCAGACACATGTGAACCAGAGCCCTGCCACCCTCGCCGCTCAGAGCCTGGATGACGCCTGGCTCCACAGTCGGCCGGCGCACGGTCCCCTCAGCCTTGCAGACGGGGCTCCTCAGACGGTGGGGCGAGCCAGCCTGTCCCAGCTTCCGGCAGAGCTGAGAGGCTTCCCACCTGTGCCCAGTGTCATTCCTGCCAGTACGGACAGCGCTGGAGCGTTTATCTCTCGTGAGCTCTTCCTCTCTCTGAGCAAATGGCTCCCCGTCTCTCCAGGACGGGAATGATGACCGCATGCCCCATGGTGCCATCTCACAGGCCTGCCTCCCGCCCAGCGGTGACATATTCAGGTCAACTGCAGTGTGCCAAGCACAGCTCTATCTTTCCACAGGACAAAGGCGGCACAAATCCCCCATCATCCATTTTTCTTTCTCTTCCCCGAGTAAGAAAAGAAACAGGAGGGCAGCTTTCCTGCCCAGAGGAAAGTGCTGAGCTGGGTGTTCACGCAGCAGACTCCTCTCATCTATGCCCCGAAAATCTGCGGCGGCTGCCGAGGTTCTGGGTCCCTTGGCCTCATCGTGCCCTGAGCTACCCACAGACACCGAGGACCCCGGGCCACCTGCATCCACAGGCCTCCCTGCCCCGCAGATCAGGGCCTGAGATGTCCTGCAGGGTGGGGTGGAGGCGAGGCCACATCCAGGGCAGGCCACGGAGCCCCTTGGTGACCTCTGCACTTGTTTCCAGTGGCTGTTGTGAAAAATCATACAGCAGCTTAAAACAACACAAACGCGTTCTCTTACAGTTCTGGTGTCAGAAGTCCAACCTGGGTCTCCCTGGGTCTCCAGCTCCCCAAAGACCCATTTCCTGCCTTTCCAGCTCCCCAAGGCTCCTCACTCCTTGGCTTATGGCCTCTAGGGAGCAATGACATCACTGTGACCTCTGACCCTACCCTTGCATGGCCACAACTGACCTTCGTGCCGCCTCCTTCTCGGGACCCTGTGGTGACTGTGGGACCCCGGATAATCCAGGACCATGTCCACCTCAGGGCTGTGACTTATCCTCATCTACAAGGTCCCTTCTGCCACAGGAGGCCACATTTGCAGGCTTGGGGGACATGGACATTCTGTGGGGCCATGATTGTGCCAACAACGCTCTCCTTCGAGACAATCTTGTCAGGTAAAGGAGCCCCAGTGCCCAGGCAGGCTGGGAGGGTCCTCCTCCTTCCACCTGGCATGGACTTTCCTGCCCCTGGCAGTCCCTGGGTCACACCACCACCGAAAGCCCTCCTCTGGTGGGTCCACAAGCCCTCCAGCAGTGAAGGGTCCCCAGTGGCCCCTAGCTCTGCCTTTCTCCTCCCCACCTCCTCGAGGCAGGAATGACACTGGGCACAGGTGAGAAGCCTCTTGGCTCTGCCAGAAGCTGGCACAGGCTGACTCACCATGCTCTCCGAGGATAGCAAGGCTGAGGGGACCGTGCCTCCTCGAGGAAGTGGGGAGGAGAGAGACACCTCCAGCTATGCCCCCAAACGCACGTGAAGCAGGATTCCCAAGTGCCACCACCGTGGCGGCCCCACCAGAACGTTCTCTGATTCAAGGGGAGGCAAAGGAGATGCGTCGGCTCAGGCCCACGCAGGCCCAGGCAGCGAGGCTGAGGCCCGGCCCACAGGGAAGTTACTGGGAGGAAGGAAAGCAGCTCTGAGGCTATTTTTAAACCCGTAAAAGTAGATCTCTCAGGCAGGAGTACTCTTGGCACACGACTGATTCCACAGGCCCAGCCTCACCCAAAAATAAAAATCAAGTGATAATCTTTAAATAAAACTCCTTCCCACCTGGCCAGGAGCGCGAACTCAGAATCCACCCAGAAAGCTGCTCCTAGCCAGGCGGAGGCCGGCACACCCGGAGGCCCCACCTGGCCACCTCTAACTTCAGACTCTTCAGACTCTCACCTGAACTCTCCCAGCCCAATTCAGCCCTCCTGCCATCACCACAGGAACTTTCTAGAAGACAGGCACGCCCTCCACTGAAGCACCCAGCTGTAAGTTACACTGCAGAGCCCAGCCTACGGCTTCACCTTCAGCCACCAGCACAGAGGCGGCCCCTTCAACCCCATCCTCCCGTGGCCCTCCCTGCTCAGGGAAAACAGATAATTCCAAGAAATGCTTGCTTTTATTCTGAGGTTTGCCTGCATTTTCTCCCTAACGTTTATTCACTGCTGTGTCATCTACCGCTATGTGCAGAGGGAACGTTTACTGAACGATGAACTGTCAACGCTGTCTTGGCGGGTGACCAGGAAGCAGCAACCTTCCAAGCACGTCACATCCTAACGCCGTACGTAGGCTGCTGCGTACAGAGCTGGCTGACCACCCTTTTAGGTACATTTCAGGAAACCAGTGCAGGATCTAAGGTAGATAAATAATGTACCGACATTTTTACCACGTAAAAGAAGAAGAACTAGGATCCCAGCCAGGGTTTTCACCCGGAGCAGCTGGTTTTCAGGAACCGATGCCTGCCTCTCCCCGTGAGAGGCACGCGGCATCTGACAGCCTGTGGGCTAGACTCTGGGGATCCGGCCCAGCATGGAGCAGGAGACGCGTGTGCTGGACAGCACGTGCTATCCCCGCCCCCGCAACCTCCCTTTCCAACCAAGCACTCGGCACCCAGCAGCCAAACCGTCCGGGCCCCCGGTCCCTTCCCACAGCAACAGGCTCTCTGCCAAGCACCTGCTCTCTGCTGAGTGTGGGCTGGGGACAATCAGGGACACTCCCCAACTCCACTTCCAGCTGGTGGCACTAGGCCCCAAGGCACTAGGAAGCAAAGGTGGCACAGACAAAACCGTGCCTGGGACCAAACACCAGACAGGATGGGAGCAAGGAGGTGCATCTGGAGCTCTGGGAGGTGGCCAGTGGGGCCTTAAAGGATGTGCAAAACGACATGCCTAGTGGAGGAAACAGCCTATTAGTCCATCTGTCTACCCATCCGTCTGTCTGTCCTTTCATCCATCCACTCACCTGTCTGTTCATCCACCCATCCATCCATTCATCCTTTACCCACCCATCTACCTAATCTACCGATTCGCTTCCCTTCTCATTGATCCATCCATCTATTCAATCACCCACCCATCTGCCCACCCATCCATCTATCCAATCACCCACCCATCTGCCCACCCATCCGTCTATTCAATCACCCACCCATCTGCCCACCCATCC
>PVKV010010596.1:0-74845 GCA_004027835.1 Alouatta palliata | reverse complement strand
ATGCAATAGTTAGAACTCGTATACATTGCTGGTGAGAGCATAAACTGATAAAACAATTTTGGAAAACAAGAGTATTATCAATAAAATAAAGATGTGCATGCCGTATGACCCAGCAATTCTTTCACCCTAGAGACACTCTTGCACATGTGCTGCAGCAGATATATGAACAACTTTACAGCAACACTGCTTGTAACAGCAAAAAAATGGGAAAAACGTAAAGCTGGATAAATAAAGACATATTATGCAGTGGCATACTATACAGGGGTCAAACTGAATGAACTATGGTTAAACACATTAAACATGGATTAATTAGAAAAAGTATGTTGAGTCTCAAAAAAAAAATACACACACACACACACACACAGAGCTGGGCATGGTGGTTCATGCCTGTAATCCCAGCACTTTGGGAGGCTGAGGCAGGAGGATCAACTGAGGTCAGCAGTTTGAGACCAGCCTGGCCAAGATGGTAAAACCCCATCTCTACTAAAAATGCAAAAAGTAGTCGAGTGTGGTGTCATGTGTCTGTAATCTCAGCTACTCAGGAGGTGAGGCAGGAGAATCACTTGAACCCAGAAGGCAGAGGTTGCAGTGAGCTGCGACAGTGCCACTGCACTCCAGCCTGGGTGGAAAAAAAAAAAAATATATATATATATACACACACACACACACACACACACACACACACACACACACACATATATATATATTAAATATATATACATAAGTACACACATAAATATATATTTAAAAATACACATATAAACATAATGGTTCCATTTTATGCAAAATTCAACAACAGCTACAACTAAATAGCATTATGTGGAGATAAATTTATATGGAGAAAAATAAAGAAAATCATGAGAATGGTTAAAATTTCAGAATGGCTGGGCATGGTGGCTTACGCCTATAATCTCAGCACTTTAAGAGAACAAAACAGGAAGCTTGGTTGAGGCCAAGAGTTCGACACTGACTTGGGAAACAAAGCAAGATTCCACCTCTACAGAAAATAACAACAAAAATTAGCTGGGTGCAGTT
This sequence comes from Alouatta palliata, assembly GCA_004027835.1. Taxonomy (NCBI): domain Eukaryota; kingdom Metazoa; phylum Chordata; class Mammalia; order Primates; family Atelidae; genus Alouatta; species Alouatta palliata. The sequence continues at coordinate 73,810 of PVKV010010596.1, read as the reverse complement.
GTACGCACCTGTAGTCCCAGCTACTTGGGAGGCTGAGGTGGGAGGAATTCACTTGAGCCTGGGAGTTCAAGGTTACAGTGAACTATGATCACACTACTGCCCTCCAGACTGCGTGACAGAGCAAGACCCTGACTCATTAAAAAATAAATAAAATTTCAGAAGAGTAGTTAATTCTGAGGCTAAGCAAGGTAAGGGAATAGGATCAGGGCAGTGTACACATATGCAAAGATATCCATGATATTCTATTTCTTGCCTTGATGGTAGGTACAAGAATATTTATTATTGTTATCACTCAAAATATACATTACTCATTCATTTTTATGTGGGAGGTAACCAGAGCCAAAACAGTGTTGTATATACAATGAAATATTAATTAAACTCACACAGATACATGTGCACTGTGTAAGGAGAGAGGCACTGTCTGAATTAAAACTCTTGTGCTACCACCTATGCACATGTATGGCTGAATTAGATTTCCTCACCTCTCTGTGCTTCAGCTCCCTGATCTATAAAATGGAGCTAACAGTATTAACCCTACAGTGTTAATAAGAAAATTAATGAGGTAACGCTTGATTATTATTAATACACAGAAAAAACAACTATAAGGAAATAACCTCCAAAGAGTAAACATGATTACTTCTGGATGGTATATCTACAGGAGACTTAATTTTTTTCTTGCAACATTATTTTAGAGTATATAAAGTAAGTTTTTCAACAAATGGTGTGGGGACAACTGAATATCCACAAAAGAATGCCAAGAATGAAGTTAGACTATTTCATACAAGAAATTTAACTTGAAGTGCAAAACAACCCTAACTATAAGACTTAAAACTATAAAACTCCTCTAAGAGTGAATCTTCACAATCTCAGATTAGGCAATGGTTTCTTAGATTCAACACCAAAAGCAAAAATAATCCCCTCTTTTGAAAAAAAGATACACTGACTTCATAAGAATTAAACACTTTTTTTTTTTCTTGAGATGGAGTTTCACTCTATTGCCCAGGCTGGAGTGCAATGGCATGATCTCAGCTCACTGCAACCTCTGTCTCCCAGGGTTCAAGCAATTCTCCTGTTTCAGCCTCCCAAGTAGCTGGGACTACAGGTGTGTGCCAACACAGTCGGATAATTTTTTAATATTTTTAGTAGAGATGGAGTTTCACCGAATTCCCCCATGATCCACCTGCCTCAGTCTCCCAAAGTGCTGGAATTACAGGCATGAGCCATCTTGCCCAGTACACTTTTGTGTTTTAAACGACACCATTAAGAAGGCGAAAAGCCCAAAAACTAAGGAGGGACTCCTCCCTAACTCATTCTATAAGGCCAGCATCATTCTGATACCGAAACCTGGCAGAGACAAAACAGAAAGAAAACCAGGCCAATATTCTTAATGAATATAGATAGAAAAATTCTACACAAAATACAAGCAAACTAAATCCAGCAGCATATCAAAAAGCTAATCTGGCCAGGCACGTTGGCTCACACCTGTAATCCCAACACTTTGGGAGGTTGAGACAGGTGGATCATGAGGTCAAGAGATCGAGACCAGTCTGGCCAACATGGTGAAACCCTGTCTCTACTAAAAATACAAAAATTAGCTACATGTGATGGCACATGCCTGTAGTCCCAGCTAACTGGGAGGCTGAGGCAGGAGAATCATTTGAACCTGGGAGGCAGAGGTTCCAGTGAGCCGAGATCGCACCACTGCACTCCAGCCTGGTGACAGAGCAAGACTCCATTTCAAAAAAAAAAAGATAATCCACCAGAATCAAGTAAGCTTTATCCCTGGGATGCAAGACTGGTTCAACATATGCAATCAATAAATGTGGTTTGTCACATAAACAGAAGTAAAAACAAAACCACTGCTTGCTCAAGTAATCCTCCCTTCAACATCCCTTTATGTTGAAAACTCTCAACAAACTAGGCATTGAAGAAACATACCTCAAAATATCAAGAGCCATTTATGAAAAACCCATAGCCAACATCACACTGAATGGGCTAAAACTGGAAGCATTTCCCAGAGAACCATAACAAGACAAAAATGTCCACTCTCATCACTCCTACTCAACATAGTACTGGATGTCCTAGCCAGAATAATCAGGCAAGGGAAAGAAAGAAAAGGTATCCAAATAGGAAGAGAGAAAGTAAAACTCTGTTTGCAGCTGACATGATTCTATACCTAGAAAACCCCGTAGTCTCTGCTTAAAAGCTCCTAGATCTGATAAACAACTTTAGCAAAATTTCATGATACAAAATCAATGTAAAAAAAAAGAAAATCAGCAGCACTTCTATACACTAACAGTGTCCAAGCTGACAGCTTTAATAAAGAATGCAATCCCATTCACAAAAGCCAAAGAAAGAATAAAATACCTAGAAATACAGTTAACCAGAGAGGTGAAATATCTCTATGATGAGAATTACAAAACAATGCTGAAAGAAATCAGAGATGACACAGTTAAGTGGAAAAACATCCCATGTTCATGGATAGGAAGAATCAATATTGTTAAAATGGTCATACTGCCCAAAGCAATTTACATATTCAATGCTATTCCTATCAAACTACCAATGACATTCTTCACAGAATTAGAAAATAACTATTTTAAAATTCATATGGAGCCAAAAAAGATCCCAAATAACCAAAGCAATCCTATGCAAAAAGAATGAAGCTGGAGACATCATTGCTTCTCTCAGTCTTTTGGCTAAGATCAAGTGTAGCTGGAGACTTCACATTACCTGACTTCAATCTATACTACAAGGCTACAGTAACAAAAACAGCATGGTACTGGTACAAAAGCAGACACAAAGACCAATAGAACAGAACAGAGAGCCCAGAAATAAAGCCACACACTTATAATCATCTGGTTTTCAACACAGTTGACAAAAACAAACAATGGGCAAAGAACTCCCTAGTCAATAAATGTGCTGGTATAACTGGCTAGCCATATGCAGATGACTGAAACTGAACCTCTTTCTTATACCATATACAAAAATCAACTCAAGTTTGATTAAAGACTTAAATGCAAAACCTAAAACTATAAAAACCCTGGAAGATAACCTAGAAAATACCATTATGGACATAGGCCCTGGCAAATATTTCATGACAAAGACGCCAAAAGCAACTGCAACAAAAAACAAAAATTGACAAATGGGACTTAAAGAGTTTCTGCACAGCAAAATAAACTATCAATAAAATAAACAGATAACCTAGAGAATAAGAGAAAATATTGGTAAACCATGCATCTGACAAAGGTCTAATACCCAGAATCTATAAGGAACTTAAACAAATTAACAAGCAAAAAACAACCTCATTCATAAGTGGGCAAAGGTCATGAACATATACTTTTCAAAAGAAGGCATACACATGGCCAACAAGCATATGAAAAAATGCTCGATGTCACTAATCATTAGAGAAATGCAAATCAAAAGCACAATGAGATACCATCTCACACCAGTCAGAATGGCTATTATTAAAAAGTCAATAAATAACAGGTACTAGCGAGGTTGCAGAGTAAAGCAATGCTTATACACTGCTGGTGGGAACGTAAATTAGCTCAGCCATTGTGGAAAGCAGTTTGGTGATTTCTCAAAGAACATAAAGCAGAACTATCATTCAACCCAGCAATCCCATTGTTGGGTATATAACCAAAGGAATATAAATCATTCTACCATAAAGATACATGAACACATATGTGCCTCACAGCACTATTGACAACAGCAAAGACATGGGATCAACCTAAATGCACATGACTGGCATTTAGGCTGGCAGACTGGTGTATTAGTCTGTTCTCACATTACTATAAAGACACTACCTGAGACTGGATAATTGATAAAGAAGGGAGGTTTAATTGACACACAGTTCTGCAAGGCTGGGAGGCCTCAGGAAACTAACAATCATGGCAGAAGGTGAAGGGGAAGCAAGGCATGTCTTACATGGTGGCAGGAGACAAAGCACAGAGGAAAACTGCCACTTTTAAACCATCAGATTACAATTCAAGATGAGATTTGGGTGGGGACACAGTGCCAAACCATATCAACTGGATAAAGAACTTGTGATACATATACACCATGGAACACTATGCAGCCATAAAAAAGAGTGAGGTCATGTCCTTTGCAGCAACATGGATGGAGCTAGAGGCCATTATTCTAAGAGAACTAATGCAGGAACAGAAAACCAGATACTGCATGTTCTCGCTTATAAGTGGGAGCCAAACACAGTACACGTGAACAAAACCAAAAGAACAACAGACACTCAGGCCTACTTGAGGGTGGAGGGTAGGAGGAAGGTGAGAATTGAAAACTACTTATCAGGTACTATGCTTATCAGGTACTATGCTTATTACCTGAGTGATGAAATAATCTGTACACCAAACCCCCGTGATATGCAATTTACCTATATAACAAACCTGCAAATGTACACCTGATTCTAAAACAAAAGTTAAAAAAAAATTTTTTAAGGTGAAATAACAACCCAAAGAATGAGAGAAAATATTTATATAGCATGTATATCATAAAGGTCTAGCATCCAGAATATATAAAGAACTCTTAGAACTCAATAAAAAACCTAATTTTAAAAGGGGCAAAGTAATTAGACATTTCTCCAAAGAAGATACACAAATAGTCAATAAGCATATGAAAACATTTTCAACGTATAACAAGTCTGGTAAGATGTGCAGCTAGCAGAACCCTCATACACTGCTGATGGGAACGTAAAATTGTGCAGTCACTCTGCAAGAGTTTGGGGATTCCACAAAAATAATAAATGACCCAGTAACTCCACAGTTAGTATATTCACAAGAGAAATGAAAACATATGTCAACACAAAAATTTGTTCGCAAATGTCCATAGCAGGATTACTCATAATGGCCAAAAAGTAGAGACAACCCAAATGTCCATCAGCTGACGAACAGATAAACAAAACGCAGTTTATATTGGTAAAATGGAATATTCAGCCATAAAAAGGAATGAAGTTGTAGTGACACATGCTACAACATGGATTAACTTTGAAAACATGCTAGGTCAAAGATGCCAGTCACAAAAGTCACATATTTTATAATCCCATTTACATGAAATGTCCAGAATAGAACAATCAGTCAAAAAGTAGATTGGTGTTTAAGACTTGGAGACAACAGGGAATAGAGAGTGACCACTATGGTCATGGAGTTTCTTTTTGAGGTGATGAAAATGTTCTAGAATTAGTAGTAATGGCTGCACAACAACTAAAAGCCATTGAGTTGTACACGTTAAAAGGGTGAATTTTATAAGTATGTGATTTTTATCTCCATAAGCTGTCATTTAAAGAAACTGGCACGTAACATCATTAACTTCAGAAACCGTGTGGTACAGCAGAAGGTGCCCTGCCCTAGATTCTAGCTCCTGTCTTTATTAATATGGCTCTGGGTCATTCACTAAATCACTGTGAGCCTGTTTCTTCATCTGTAAAATAAAAAGAATATTAACTATCCAATCTGTCTCATGTGATTATTTTGGGACAAAATTAGATATTGCATGTAAAAGAGTATCTGTGAATTATAAAATGTTACATAAGTTCAGGTTATGTCTCTTCTGAAGTTGGATTAGAATAGTAGGAAGCAGGCCAGGCACAGTGGTTCACTCTTATAATCCTAGCACTCTGGAACACAGTGGGTGGATCACTTGAAATTAGGAGTTTGAGACCAGCCATGGCCAACTTGGTGAAGCCCTGCCTTTACCAAAAAATACAAAAATTAGCCAGTTATAGTGGTGCATGCCTATAGTTCCGGCTACTGGGGAGGCTAAAATGGGAGAATCGCTTGAACCTGGGAGGCAGAGGTTGTAGCGAGCTGAGATTGTGCCACTGTACTCCAACCTGGGCGATGGAGCCAGACTCCACCACAAAAAAAAAAAAAAAAAAAAAAAAAAAGTATGTGACACAAAATAATTAAGTAATGTTCTACGGACATTTACTTCTGTTACCTCTAGTGCGTGTATGGGAATTGAGCATCTCCCCCAGCCATTGAGATGACAAAGAATGTCCACAGTGCTGGCACTTCCATGGATCATGAGTCTGTTAATAAATTCTTCTTGAGTCAAACCAAACAAAATCAGAGAGAGTCCATTTTCTACAGGAAAAATAAAAGTTAGCTTTAATAAATCAGAGTTCAGGATTACGATTTAGGAATTAATTTTTAATTACCCAATACTTCAGTACTATAATTACAAATATATTTACTGGATATCACGTACTATTAGGACCTTAATTAACTCATCATGGTTTTTCAACATTTTTAAAGAGGAGTTTGTGAGTTTTCCTTTTTAGAGACAGAGTCTTCCTCTGTCACCCAGGTTGGAAGGCAGTGGTGTGATCATAGCTCACTGTAACCTGAAACTCCTGGGCTCAAGTGATCCTCCCACCTCAGCCTCCTGAGTAGCTGGAACTACAGCTTTGTGCCATCACACCCAGGTAATTTTTAAAAATTGTTTTGTAGTGACAGAGTTTCACAATGTTTCCCAGGCTGGGTCTCAAACTCCTGGCTTCAAGTGATCCTCCCACCTTGGCCTCCCAAAACACTTTGATTACATGTGTGAGCCACTGCACCCACAAAGAAAATTTTTTTTTTTTTTGAGATGGAGTCTTGCTCTGTTACCAGGCTGGAGTGCAGTGTCACAATCTTGGCTTACTGCAACCTCCGCCTCCCAGGTTCAAGAGGTTCTCCTGCCTCAGCCTCCCAAGTAGCTGGGATTACAAGCATGCCCAGCTAACTTTTTATTTTTAGTAGAGATGGGGTTTCACCATGTTGGCCAGGATGGTCTTGATCTCCTGACCTCATGATGCGCCCGCTTCAGCCTCCCAAAGTGTTGGGATTGTAGGTATGAGCCACTGTGCCTGGCCGAAAATCTGTCTTTAAAACACTGACCACAAGGCAAATTCTTGTAAGAGCAATGCATCTTATGAAACAGCACTAAATTGGCCAGGCGCGGTGGCTCACGCCTGTAATCTCAGCACTTTGGTAGGCTGAGGTGGGCAGATCACCTGAGGTCAGGAGTTCAAGACCAGCCTTGCCAACATGGTGAAACCCCATCTTTACCAAAAATACAAAAAAAAAAAAAAAAAAAAACCATTGGATGTTGTGGTGGGTGCCTGTAATCCCAGCTACTTGGGAGGCTGAGGCAGGAGAACTGCTTGAACCCAGGAGGCAGAGGCTGCAGTGAGCCAACATCACGCCATTGCACTCCAGCCTGGGCAACAAAGATTCTGTATCCCAAAAAAAAAAAAAAAAAAAAAAAAAGCACTAAATCCCACATTTCTATTATATATTATCTTGCATAATCAATCCTGGAACCTTTAATTATTTAGGGATGTCAGATTACTGGTTTACTACTATAAAATAATTGATAGCATATTCCTGACACATTGAAATATGTGATTACCAAAACTTGGGTATAGAAGAAACACATGGTTAATTCCAATCACAACATTCAATACCTTTGTAGAAGATAAATTATGTGGTGAATGAATGCATATTTGAAGTATCAAAATGTCCCATGCCTACAAGGGCCAAGTAGGTAGTGAGACAAGTGTAAGAAAAAACTAATCAGAAATAAAATGGCCCAGGCCATGCATAGTGGCTCATGTCTAACACTTTGGGAGGCCAAGGCAGGAGGATCACTTGAGCTCAGGAATTTGAGACCAGCCAAGGCAAGGTAGTGAGACCTCATCTCTATTAAAAAATAAAGTATGGCCAGGCGCGTTGCTCACACCTGTAATCCCAGCACTTTGGGAGGCTGAGGCAGATGATTATTTGAGGTCAGTGTAAGGCCGGTTGCCTCGCAGGGAGCTCGGACACGCCCATTCCTCCCAGTGTCTGGGAATTACGTCGCCACTCCATGATCAACATTTAACTCCTCCACATAGCCTCCCCAACACCCACCCCTGAAGCAAACTCCGCACCTGACACCTAGCCCGCCACTGAAAACCCCCGCCCAAAAATTTTCGGAAAGCCCCGACAAACCTTGCCCAATAGCACTTTCTTGCCCGATAGCACTTTCTTGCCCAATAGCACTTTCTTGCCCAATAGCACTTTCTTGCCCAATAGCACTTTCTTGCCCAATAGCACTCCCTTGCCCAATAGCACTCCCTTGCCCGATAAGCACTTTGCCCCGTCAAGGTCATTTTTCCCTAAGGTGGCCCGCTCACCAACAATCCCGCCTGCCCACTAGTAGTAGCTTGCCTCCTCCACGTCCTGTGTTCCAATATCCAATCAAGAGCCTTATGCTTTGTCTCCTGAGTTCCCAATTAAACGCCTTCACTCCCTATAAAACCCCTTGCCCTAAAAAGTTAGGCGTGACTTCTCTGGCCCCCTCCCAGACCATAGAACCTCGCCTGATACCTAAATAAATTGTTTTTCTCATTTTCTTATACTGGTCTCAGTTTCCTCATTTTAAACTCGGCAATAACCTTTACAGTCAGGAGTTTGAGACCAGCCTGGCCAACATAGCGAGACCTTGTCTCTACTAAAAATATAAAAATTAGCTGGGCGTGGTCGTGCATGCCTGTAGTTACAGCTACTCCAGAGGAAGGCAGAGGTTGCAGTGAGCTAAGATTGCACCACCATTCCAGCATGGGTGACAAAGTTAGATTCTGTCCAAAAAAAAAAAAAAAAAAAAAAAAAAGGTGAATTAAAAAAAGAGAAATAAAATGGCCCATCTAAGAGAATGGTTGAAACTCAGCTCCAACCCATAAGTTACTATGCAGGAATGCAGGCCCAGTGTTGCCAGAGCTTAGAATTTTTCAGTAACAGCTGAAAATTAGAATTTGTATGAAACTTTCTAACTCTGAATGTTTATAATCTTTTTTAAAAGCCTAGACAGTGCAAGCCACGCAAAATAAATACGTGGCCCATGTAGGCCTTGGCTTGTGAAGTCAAATGAAGACTCTCTGGGTTAAAAATAATAAAAAAAACTTCACTTCTCTCAAACTTTCTCTTAGTATCTTAGTATTCAGCCGAGCAGAAATGACCTTAATTAAAAGTCAAACATATGATACACTATTACCAAGAATAACAAGAAACTTCCTCTATAAACAATTATAATACCACTTAAACACGAGTAGACTCCGGGGCAGAAGTAAAATGCAAGGAAAGCATAGATCTCAGCAATGGATTTCAATTTGATACAAGACAGTCTCACCTGTCAATACAAAGCACAGTTGCTGGTCTCCACTACTGTCTACAGGAATACACTTTCTGCCAAGGGAAAAACACTGCATGCCCTGGGTCTCCAAATCCCAGAGGGCAATAGTACAGTCCATCCTTTCCACTTCCCAAGTAAACAATGCAGTGAATCCTGTCACAGACACACATTTAAGCCCTAAAGGTTGCTCTTGTTCACTGATGTGCATTATCTTCCATGGTCTTCCTGGATCACTGCTCTTGGCATGATCTTTCTGTGGAAAATTATATTGCCCGTGCACTATATCCTGTGGAATGAAAGACCAGCTTGGCACGCTGGTACTGTGGTTACCAGATTCAGGTGACTCCAAATGCAAAATATCCCTGAACCACGGAATACAACAGGAAACCTCCAGTTTGGAGTTCTTTATTGTTTCATTCAACGATAATAGTTGGGCTTTCCAAGACCTGGAAGACAAGGTAAATATAACTTAACACCTATTATAGTAAAAGGCACTATGTAAAACACTAAACCAGGGCACAGATGTTCTTAAGAAAAAAAGTATCTACCAAATAAAGACCTTTAATGAAAGGGTACAGTGTCAGCCTGATACAAAATAGGAACAATAAACCAAATGAAAAGAAAGTTTCTGTACCTATCTGAAAAGAAAGTTTCTGTACCTATCAATTTGGAAGGAAAACTTGGTCTGTTTCATGTTGTAGGCAGAGCTAACAGGATCATCTTCATCTATCCCCTTAGGTCCTTGAATAGGAAGGTCTTCTAGTGTTCTCTCACACAGTAGGTGTCCTGGGTGTTGCCTATATTTAAAAATAATGATAGTCATATGAAAAAATGATGATCAAATCCAAATTTGTGTTACTATTGCTCCTATTAAAATTAAGAGATCACAGAGAAGGAAGAGTATGGACAACAAATTCCCCAGAAAGGAACTTCTTATCTCCTTTGCTTATGCCACAGTAATAAAGCCAACCGTAAGAATTTTATTCTATTAAGGGCAGTTAGCTTGATAAAGCAGTAAGAACACTTACTATCTACTATATTTGAGATGTTATGCTAAACACTTCACAGAAACTCTTATTTAAGCCTCTCAACAACCCTGTGAGGTAAATATATCTTATAGATATGGAAACTAAGGTTCAGAAAAACTTTGAAACAGACTAATGTGACCATCAAGTACAGATTTTTTTTTTTTTTTTTTTTTTTTTGGGAAAGAGTCTCACTCTGTCATCCAAGCTAGATGGAGTGCAGTTGTGCAATCCTGGCTCACTGCAATCTCCGCCTCCAGGGTTCAAGCAATTCTCCTGTCTTAGCCTCCTGAGTAGCTGGGACTACAGGTGCACACCACCACGCTTGGCTAATTTTTATATTTTAGTAGAGACCGAGTTTCACCATATATTGGCCAAGCTGGTCTCAAACTCCTGACCTCAAATGATCCGCTTGCCTTGGCCTCCGAAAGTGCTGGAATTACAGGCGTGAGCAACTCATTATACTGCCACCACAAAGTAATATTTAAGCTGAGACCAGAAGAATGCAGAAGAACTAGAAGGCAAAGTATGTGTGTGGGTACAGGTGGGAGAGTGTATGTGGAAAAGGGGGCTGTTACATTTGAGAAACAAGGCTAGGGTGGCTAAAGTATAGAAAATGAGAAGTAAGATGAAATGGGATGAGGCTACAAAGATGGTTCAGGGCCCCATAGGCTATTAAGCATTTTAAACTTTAATCTAAGGGGGAAAAGCAAGCTGAAGAAGGCTTTTAAGCAGAAAAGCAGTATGATCAGATGCAAAAGAGTAGCTAGGGAAGAAGGGGAAGGATTTTATCTCCTCGAGCACTTATATTATTAAATATTAATTCTTTAAACAACTTGAAGGTAATATGTTGGCACAACCATATGACATTGTCAGGATGATGATAAAAAGAAGTTAGAGAAGGTAGGGTGAAAAAGAAAAGATGCAAGAGAAAATAGTTCCCCCACCAACAAAATAGATACACCTGCCCCAGATGTTAATGCCTGGCTACACCTCTGATAAAATATGCATTTAACAACATCCCTCTAGCTACTCTATGGAGGATGGATTTTAGGGGATAAGAATAGGCATGGGGAGATGAATTAGGAGACTATTAAAGTAGTTCAATTAAAATATGACGGTGGCATAGATTAAAGTGATGACAGAAGAATTGAGAAAAGTAGACAAACTAAAGAACCATTTGGGAGACAGAACGATTAGGACCTGAAGATTAACTGGATGTGGATTGAATACCAAAAATCAGTTGGAAAGAGTAGTTCCCTCTTATCCACAGCGGATACATTCAAGGCACACAGTGGGTGTCTAAAACGGCAGATAGTATGAAAGCATATATATATCCCTGAACACCACAGATTTGAACTCCATGGGTCCACTTATATGATGTTTTCTTTCCCAAAAATAAATTTTGGAGATTTGTGACAATTCGTTAAAACTCACAAATGAACCATGTAGCCTAGAAATATATTTTTTTCAGACAGAGTCTTGCTCTGTTGCCCAGGCCAGAGTGCAGTGCTGCAATGACAGCTCACTGTAGCCTTGATCTCCTGGGCTCAAGCAATCCTCCTGCCCCAGCCTCCAGGGTAGCTGAGACCACAGGCATGTACTACCATGCCCACCTTAGCCCAGAAATATTTAAAAAAATCAAGATTAAGTCAGGTATGTCATAAATGCATAAAAGTTACGCAGATACTACTCTATTTTATCATTTACTACCATAAATTATACACGAATCAGCCAGGCATGGTGGCTCACATCTGTAATTCTAGCACTTTGGGAGGGTGAGAGGCAGGTGGATCACTTGAGGTCAGGAGTTCAAGACCAGGCTGGCCAACATGACAAAACCCTGTTTCTACTAAAAATACAAAAATCAGTTAGGCATGGTAACACACCTCTAATCCCAGATACTTAGGAGGCTGAGACAGGAGAAAAACTTGAACACAGGAAGCAGAGTTTGCATGAGCCAAGACTACACCAGTGCACTCCAGCCTGGATAATAGAGCAAGACTACATCCCAAAAAAAAAAAAAAAAAAAGCACAAATTTATTATAAACATTTATCAAAACCTACATACACACTTACAGACTGTACATGATACCATTTGAAGCCAAAGAAAATGTAAACAAATGTAAAGATGTAATATTAAATCAAAACTGCATATTAGTTGTAGTATATAGCATACTACTGTAATAATCTCATAGCCACTTCCTGTTGCTATTGCCGTGAGACCTAGTGTTGTAAGTATCTGCTTAAAATGCCATGTGATGCTAATAATCTTTGTGTGAGCAGCTCTTCTCTCTAGTAAGTTGTGTATCACTATAAAAAGTGATCTTTCTAGCAGGCATAGTGGCGTGAACATATAGTCCCAGCTACTTGGGAGGCTGATCTGGAGGACTGCTTGAGCCCAGGAGTTTGAGTCCAGCCCAGGCAACATAGCTAGATCCTGTCTCTAAAATAATAAAAAAATAACAATTGTTAAAAAGTGATTTCTTGTGGTTCTCATCTATTTTTCATGTTTTGTGCCATACTATAACCTTGAATAACACCATGGGACCCATATGAAATGCTGGAAGTGCTCCCAAGAAATCATGACATTGCAAGAAAAACATGAATTGCCTGACATATACCATGGGTTGAGGTACGCTGCTGAGGTTGCTTGTCTTTTCAGACAGACGACTCATCTTGTAAACAGATTATGTAAATTTAGAGTATCCATAAATACAGTATAGTATTACAAATGTATTTTCCTTAAAATTTTCTTAATATTTTCTTTTCTCTAACTTACTTTATTCTAAGAATACAGTATTATATAATACATATACAAAGTATGTGTTAATCAACTGTTCATGTTATCAGTAAGGTTTCTGGTCAACAGTAGGCTATTAGTAGCTAAGTTTTGAGGGAGTCAAAAGTTACATGTGGCATTTTGACTGAGCAGGAGGTTGGCATTCCTGAGTTGTTCAAGGGTCAACTGTACTGTTTTCTCCTAGGTATACATACCTATAATGAAGTTTAACTTAAAAATTTGGCAAAGTAAAGGAATAATAATAACAATAGGACAATTACAACAGTATACTATAATACAAGTTATGTGAATGCAGTCTTTCTTTCGTCTTTCTTAAAATATCTTAGTGTATATAATATTCTGGACCATAATTGATCATGAGAAAGTTTAACTGTGGATAAAGCTGACTACTGTACAGAAAAGAGGAAAAACAGAGAAAGGTTCTTAAGAAGGATGGAAGGAATGGGATCTAGAGCACACACATAAGGATGGGCCTTCATAGGAGGCAAGGTCACCCATGAAAAAAGTTGTGAAAAAAGAGATTAATGGAGGTAGGAGGAAACTAGAGAAAGTTTAAAAACACTGTTGTAAAGAATGGGCTCATGAAAAAATCCCTGTAAGACTTCCAGGCAACATTAAGACCAGTTAAAGGTACTAAATGTGAACTTAAAGAGTGATATGAATTTTCTTTTGTTGTTTTCTACAAGTGCTTAGCTGCTTGACTGTAGACACCATGAAGGTAGGAAAAAAGACTTCATTCAATCAGGGTTGAAATTCTGGCAGACCAAGTGCTATCACAGGGCAGGAGCAAGAGTTTACAGTACACACAAGAAAGTAACTGGTATGATGGATCACATAATTTATGTTGGAAAGAGAGGGAAGTGAAGATGGGAGGGGGGATAAAGAATGGAAGGTCAATGAATTAATTGGAAATTCCAGTGAGGTCAGAGGACAGTGAAGTGGGAGTACTTGAGTAAGCAAGCTGGAAAGTTTGGAAGTTGTGGTAAGAGACCGAGATGTAAAAAGTAGCAACTTGGGGGAGGGGCAACTTCAAATACTGACAAAGCCTAGGATATGGCTGTGGAATAGGAAAGCTAAGGTAAACTGGAAGAAAAAGTCATTGACAATGAATTTAAAGAACAAATCACGAATTCACGTTCTCAAGGAGCTTATAAACTCTATGGGAAACATGAGAAAATTAGGGAAATAATATGACTATACAATTTAGTGCTAAACTGTGGCTTAAAATTGTGTAATTTTGATTATGACATAACCCATGCATAACATGTAAGTCAAAATCAAAACTCTGATGTACATGCAGAAATACAAAGGTGGCCAGTGCTCATTTACACATTACTCAGTAATTACTTTAAAATGTAGTGGCTAGAACATGATCTATCTGGATAGAAAAAGAAACACTAGTTAAAAAAAAAATTAGCAAGTATATTTTTAACCTCTTACGGCTCTAATTATTTACCTCAAATTAAAAACTGCAGTCATCTACATACCTGAAATATAAATTTAAGTTAAGAGCAATTGCAGAGTTGGAGGAGCTCACAATCACTACAACGTCGAGGTCTTGAGACACTTTCAGTGAAGTAAAAATCTTGGCTGGTTCCTGTTGATGCTCATCACACATATCTTCTTCATGGAGTGCTAAATCCACATGAGCTACATATGTACCATCCACAACGTGAAAAATGTCTGAGTTAGATTTAAAGAAAAGCCAGTTTTGTAAGTATGCCTAACCAGTTAAAGCACAGGTTGGGATAGAGATATATTTATCATTCTAATTTTGTAGGTGTAACAGAACGAAGACTCAAAGTTGAGGCAAGCCCCCATCATCACAACGAGGTGACTATGAAGTTGGTGGCACAATAAAGAACCTGATACCAAGTGCTTCAACAATATCTGCTAACCATCTACTCTGGGCCAGGCCGAGAGACACTGCTATCTTCTAACAGCGCTGGCCAAGACATGAGGTAAACCTATTATATTTAATGGAACCCAATACGGTCTATCCAAAGTATTATCAACA
Source organism: Alouatta palliata (assembly GCA_004027835.1). NCBI lineage: Eukaryota > Metazoa > Chordata > Mammalia > Primates > Atelidae > Alouatta > Alouatta palliata. The sequence goes on along the minus strand of PVKV010010596.1, from coordinate 58,800 downwards.
TGCAGCCAATAGAAAAATTGAGACATTTTTATGTTCTTTTTCTTGTATAAATGTTCAAAGTCTGGTATTTTACACTTATAGCACATCTTAAGTTGGATACTAACAGCTGATCTGTATTGAAACTTCATAAAATTTACAGTTGACAGTTGGAACAACTAAAGTACATTTTTATTTTAGATTAGTAAATTTTTATTACTTTAGATTTAAAAGCTGATGCGCAGTTCAGTCATTCTTTTGCCTCAGCCTCCCAAGTAGCTGAGACTATAGTGCCTGTAATCCCAGCTACTCAGGAGGCTGAGGCAGGAGAATTGCTTGAGCCCAGGAGGCAGAGGTTGCAATAAGCCGAGATCACGCCACTGTACTCCAGCCTGGGTGACAGAGTGAGACCTTGTCTCAGGAGAAGAAAAAAAAATCTAGTTAAACAAAATTAAGAATTCAATTCCCAAATTATGCTAGCCAATTTCATAGGCTCAATAGCCACATATGCTTAGCGCCTATTGTTTCAGACAGTGCAGTTCTATAATTTGGCAACAAAAATTGATAATCTAGTATTTCTAACATTTTTTGTAAAAATTATGTACAAGGGTAGTGTGAAACAGTTGAGTACTCTAATTGTAGCATCTCTTTCAGGAAATATGCAGGACAATACATCTGTCAATGAACAATAATGATTTGTTATTGTGAAATGACAGGATTCTCAAAGACAATAAGGAAATACCTACGAAACAAAAGTATATTATTTCAAACTCATTGTCATAATTTTATAACTGGTACATCTGATTTTATAAACCTAACACAAAAAGGAAAACTAAAAAGGAACTGGACTTAGTTTAATTCTAAGCAGGTATCACTCATATCCACCTAAGGAAGTAGTCACTGGGAGGTGAGTAAGAGGATGAATAAAGATGGCCTACAATGTCCCCGGTTCTGTTTATGCTGGTCTGATAGCACACCAGAAAAAAAGATTCAAAAAAAGCCAACTTACCCATGGGACCCCATAAGAACAATCACTTTCTTTATTAAAGAAAAGAATTTTTTTAATTCAAAAATTAAAGTTCCAAAATCATATAAGGGGTAATTTGTCAAATCTCCAGAATAATTTTGCTGATGACCAATAGATCTGCAGGAGACGAAGAACCTGCAATATTTTTCAAGATCAACTTAACGATGGCTAAGCAAACATTCATTAATATGATGGAATCAGGGGGCCGGGCGTGGTGGCTCACGCCTGTAATCCCAGCACTTTGGGAGGCCGAGGTGGGTGGATCACGAGGTCAAGAGATCAAGACCACCCTGGTCAACATGGTGAAACCCCGTCTCTACTAAAAATACAAAAACTAGCTGGGCATGGTGGCACGTGCCTGTAGTCCCAGCTACTCAGGGGGCTGAGGCAGGAGAATTGCTTGAACCCAGGAGGCGGAGGTTGCGGTGAGCTAAGATCGCGCCATTGCACTCCAGCCTGGGTAACAAGAGCGAAACTCCGTCTCAAAAAAACAAAAAAATAAAAAATAAAAATAAAAAAAAAAATGATGGAATCATCATTACAGACAAGAGGTTGGTTATATTTATACATGAAAAGATACGTATCACAACATAAGCAGTCCCCCTTTTTTTTTTCTGACAGAGCCTTGCTCTGTCACCCAAGCTAGAGGGCAGTGGCACAATCTCAGCTCACTGCAACCTCCGCCTCCTGGGTTGAAGCAATTCTCCTGCCTCAGTCTCCTGAGTAGCTGGGATTACAGGCATGTGCCACCACACCCAGCTAATTTTTTTTATTTTTGGTACAGATGGGGTTTTACCATATTGGCCAGGGTGGTCTCGAACTCCTGACCTTGTGATCCACCTGCCTCGGCCTCCCAAAGTGCTGGGATTACAGGCGTGAGCCACCGCACCTGGCCCCATAAACAGTCATTTAATTCCTTCCTGGAATAAGCACATAGTATTCAAGAAATATATTTTGAATAAATAGACAATACAGAGAATATACAATTTTAAAAGAACACAAACATGTATGGATGATTAAGACTATTAATTGTATATACTGGAAAAGATTCAAATAGAATACAAAGCAATATATAATTCAGTATTTTAAGTTTATGAGAATCTTTTTCCATGAAAAGTTTTACTGAAAAACTAACCATGCTCCCTATATCGAAGTCCCCAAAACTAAAGCCTAAAAAGGCTCATCTTTCTAGGTATTCTTTTCCCATACACATCAATCAACACTTCTACCACCAAGGATACAGATCCAGCCCAAACTACTCAAAATAAAAAGAACTCCTTTGCAGAGCTGTGTGTCAATGATCGTGTCCACTGCCTGCACAGGCAAGGGTAGTGTGAAACAGCTGAGTAATCTAATTGCAGCATCTCTTTCAGGAAATACAATATGCAGGACAATACATTTGTTGATGAACAATAATGATGTGTTATTGCAAAATGACAGGATTCTCAAAGACAATAAGGAAATACCTACAAAACAAAAGAATAGTATTTCAAACTCATTGGTCACAATTTTACAACTGGTACATTTTATAAACCTAACACAAAAAGTAAAACAAAAAAGGAACTGGACTTAGTTTAACTCTAAGCAGTTATCATTCATACCCACCTAAGGAAGTGGTCATTGGGAGGTGGGTAAGAGGATGAATAAAGATGGCCTACAGCGTCCCTGGTTCTGTTTATGCTAGTCTGATAGCATACCAGAAGGAAGATTCAAAAAAGCCAACTTACCAATGGGACCCCGTAAGAACAATCACTTTTTTTCTTTTTAAAGAAAAAAAAAAAAAAAACAAACTTATAATCAAGGATGAAGAATATATTACTTCTTTAAAAATAGAGGCCTGAGTGCTTGATTTCCACTCTGTGCAGTCAACAGCTCTATAAGCAGTCTAGATCAGCATTTGTTCAATAGAAATATAATGTGAGCTACATACATGATTTAAAATTTTCTGGCAGGGGTGGCTCATGCCTGTAATCCCAGCACTTTGGGAGGCCCAGGTGAGCGGATCACGTGAGGTCATCAGAAGTTTGAGAGCAGCCTGGCCAATGTGGCAAAATCCTGTCTCTACTAAAAATATAAAAATTAGCTGGGCATGGTGACAAGCACCTGTAATCCCAGCTACTCGGGAGGCTGAGGCAGGAGAATCGCTTGAACTGCGGAGGGCAGAGGTTGCAGTGAGCTGAGATGGCATCACTACACTCCAGCCTGGGTGACAGAGTAAGACTGTCACAAAAAAGTTAAATAAATAAAAATAAACTTTTCTGGTAGCCACACTGAAAAGAAACAAGTGAAATTAATTTTAATATACATTATTTGGCTTATATACAAAATATTTCAATATTTTGAAAAGTAATTAAAATTCCAAACATCAAGGTATTTTACTTTAGTACTAAGTCTTCAAAATCTAGTATGTATATGACACAAAGTATATCTTAATTCATGTTAACCATATTTCAAGTGCTCAATAGCCCCATCTGCCTAGCAGCTACTATATCAAACAGTGTAGACCTGATTTCACCTCTATGAGAAGTTTTCCTGAAGTATATCACACTACATGATAATGTCACAAATTTAAATATGCTGAAAGACTACCTGTAGATACTTACTGATATCTTGATCTTCAATGAGCTTTTGCAATGCCTCCCCACTATAGCTATACAAAGTGGTTGCATCACATCTTCCATCTTTCAAATTAAATTCATAGATAAGCAGTTCATAATTTTCACCAAGAGCGAGCAGTTTGGGCTTGTCAGTTGGTGTGCTGCTGTTATGAGAATCCTCCCATATAAAGCTAGAAAAAAGTTTAGATTATATTCTATATCCACAATAATATTTACCCACAATAGTGGGAGTAGAAGGGCTGAATAAGTAAAGAACAGTTTAGCTGACCTGGTAGCATTCATTCTACACTTCAATTTAAGGGAACGTCAACTGCTCTAGGATCTCTCTCGTCTTCCCACTTTCCCTTTTACACCATTACAAAAATACAGGAATGGGTGGTAAAAAAACAAAAATGTGAGGCTCAGAGCAAGAAATGATGTCTCCTTTTATTCTTTCATCTTTAATCCCAACTAATGTTTAAACAAACTGTCATGACCAAGGGTAGGTATCAACAATAAAATATGTTTATTATTTATGAGGTGGCATTCACAACAAAATAGGCTCTTGATAACTTAAATGTTTTGACTTTTAAAAAGAGATTTGTACTTATAGTCTGATGATTCCAAAATCTTGAACAATTCTGCCCAACAGAACCTTCTCTGATGGAAATGTTTTATATTAGCACTGCCCAATACAGTAGTCAACAGTCACATGCAGTTACTGAACACTTGAAACGTTGAATAACTGAGGAACCAAATTTTTTAGCAGTCACATGTAGCTAATGACTACCATTACTAAACAGCACAGTTATAGAATTCTTAAACTGTAACGTCAAAACAACACTGGCAAGACTGATGGTGCTTCAGCTTCAAGTTAAATGTTAACATTAAATTACATATTACAAATAAAAGACCCAAATCTGAAAACACCACAATGAGAAGAGGTGAGGCTACACCATGCTGATAAAATTTCATCCTTTAAGAAGGTTGCTTTTTCTACAGAAGTAGTACGTTTTATACTTCTGGAGTAGTGTATAAAACTACTGTGGTACACACATGATTTAATTCAATTAGTAATAAAACTAATAAAAGTACATATTATGCACTATTACATATTTTATACTACTATAGTAGTTCTGTATTATTAAAGTGCTATTAAATCCTTATGAGATAAAAAGATTGACGTTTCTGTTCACATTGATAAATGTAGAAAACCTAAATGTCAGATATACAAAAGTTAAACTAAGTTATATTTAAAAGGAAGAGGACTATGACATCATTAGCATAGGGACAATATTGCCACATGGAAAGACAGGAAATTCTTAATGCAATAAATAAGATATATAAAGACCTATGTACTTTGAAAAAGTAGGTAACTCTAAATACTTTAACCATGCCACCCTGTGAAGTGTTTTAACTGAATTAAAATTCAATTCAAATAAAAAAATTAAAAAGACCTTTCTTGGTCCTCCTCCACTCAAATTTCGCGAACTAGCATATGAATGTCCCCTTATTTCATGTGGGTCTTACCTTCTCTGCTGGGTTCTCAAACACCTAACGATTTCTACTTCTTTTCTTTCTGCCCCATACCTCTATTTACAGAGCCACAATTATAGGTACTTGATACTGCTAAATAAACTAACTTCCCCTAAGCTAGTTTATAAATAACTTAGTTTATAAGTAATAGTTTATTTATAAGTAATAGTTTATAAACCAAACGCAAAGATTCCTCTTCCTAGCAACTAGACATCAAAGGTAGGGAAAACAAACCCAGAAGAGGTTAAGCATTCACTGATTTATCAAGCTGAAGATTCCAAGATGAGTAAGACATCTTTTGGCTACTCGTCTTAAAGAGTTTTGAAAATACTTAATAATTATTTAAAAAACAGGTCAGGCTCAGTGGCTCACGCCTGTAATCCCTACACTTTGGCAGGCAGAGGCGGGAGGATCACTTGAGCTCAGCAGTTTGAGACTAGCCTAGGCAACACAGTGAGACCTCCCATCTACAAAAAACAGAAAAATTAGCCAGGACTGGTGGCGCACACCTGTAGTTCTAGCTCTGCTACTAGGAAGGCTGAGACTGGGAGGTTGAGGCTGGCTCCCATGAGCCGTGACTGAGCTACTGCATTCCAGCCTGGGCAACAGCAAAGTTATCTTTTTAAAGAAAACAAGCCCACTCAAAACACCAAGAAGGCACTCCCAAACTTTATGATGTAAAGTCTTAAGTACTGAACCGAGAGTTACAGAAGTAGAACGTAACGCATTATTGTAATTACGTTCGGCTTCCCAAAACACGCGCGCTTCACAAGAACTGTCTTACTCAACTTTTTAGGCACTGCTCCTATGTAACAGCAGGCACACGTATTTGTTGAATAAGTGAAGGGAAAAACTGGACTCTGTCCTTGAAGAAGAGCACCATATTTGAAGGAAAACGCTATTCATTTCAAGGACATGAAAAAGGTATCAGGATGATTCAAACTAGAGATGATCCTCAGCTGTCATCTTTAACTGAAAGAAGAAAAGGGCATGGGACTCCACCCTCTCACAGTTAATCAACCTGTGTCGAATAAAGAAGGAATCAGCGCCTCAGCTGGAACCCGCTAGGAGTTTGCCACAGGTGACAGAGGAGCTGGATGCCGTCTCTGCCCACCCAGAACAAGGGAGCCGGGCTGCCGGGATGCAACAAGGAGAGCGCTTGAGGTCGAGGGAAAGGTTCTTAGAGGAAACCAGGCTCACCTCTGAGGCGTTTCTTGCGGCTGTCACCCCTCTCCCCCTACCTCTACACCTGCAGGGAAACCTCGGCGTGATCCCTTGGGGCTCGGCCAGCTCCATACTCCCCCCACTGCCCAGCTCTCCCCAGCACTTACTGACAGAAGGGGCCCTCAAGGCAGCAACGACCCCCGCCCTGGCTGCCAGGCGCCAAAGAAAGCACTTGGAGGCTGCCCGCAGCCGTCAGGCTCCCCAGAACCTCCTGCTGTGTGTGCAGCTGCGCGCGGGAGCCCAGCTGCCCCATAGCTTCGGCGGGGACCCGCACCAACAGCATGGGTAGAACGCGCCCCATGGCCGCAGTGCCGGCGGAAGCAGCACTCGCGACCTCCTCCTCTGCAGCCATCTTGGCCCGGTCGTTACTTCCGGTCACTTTAGCCGTAACCTGACCGCGATGGGCATGCGCGGTATACGGAGCAGCTTACGCTCGGTCTCGTGACTCCCTCCGGGACCTCTCGGCTGTCTCCGGTCGGTTCCATTCCTTTCCTGTGGGGGGAGGTACCAGCCTCTCCAGCAAAGCCGCATCTACCCTGGACCTAGTTCTGATCTGCTTTACTAGCCTGGCATGCTTGAGCTTAGCGGAGCAGGCCCTTTCAGCTGTTCTCACTCTGTGGCATTACCCTTTGCCTTCTTGGTCCAACTGCCTCCTGTTCTCCTGGAACCCAGTTCCTGCCTCTTTTCTTCGCTTTTCTTATTGTTTGCTTACAGAGTCTGGGGTGGTGCCATTTCCTTGGTAGCATGGACCAAGTCTTTACAGCGTGGATCCATAATGAGGGTGTTGACCCGAAAGTTGAAGTCAAATAATGTCCCTTGTAACCGGCAAAGACACGGGGTCAGTAACGGGTGGAGATGGTAGAGCTCCTGTCTCAGCAGAGGAGAGCAGCAAAGGAGCAGAGGCTTTGAGATGAGAAGAGGGGTTGTGTAGGCATTTTGGAAAAGCCCCCAAATGGATGAACCTGGAAACCATCATTCTCAGCAAACTGACAGAAGAACAGAAAATCAAACACTGCCATGTTCTCACTCATAGGCGGGTGTTGAACAATGAGAACACATGGACACAGGGAGGAGAGCATCAAACACTGGGGTCTGTGGGAGTGGAAATAGGGGAGGGACAGCGGGGGTGGGGGGAGTTGGGGAGAGAGAGCATGGGGAGAAATGCCAGATATAGGTGATGGGGAGGAAGGCAGCAAATTACACTGCCATGTATGTACCTATGCAACAATTTTGCATGTTCTTCACATGTACCCCAAACCTAAAATGCAATAAAAAACAACAAAAAAAAAGCCGTACCTTCTTATCAACACATCATTTTCCACATTCAGAACATTTCAGCATAAATGAAACCTCTATTGACAGGCCTCCCTGGACCATTCAATCTTAAGTCCCCTCTACTGCAGTCTCTCTCACCTAGTTTTGTTTTTAATCATAGTATTTATCACTACTTGTTATCTTCTGCCAGTTCCTGTCCAATCAGAATATAAACTTCAAAAGAGCAGGGACTTTGTTGCTCACCACTGTCCCCACTAGTACCTGAAACTGCCTGTTTCATGAAAGGTACTCCAGCATTTGTTCATGAATGCATGATCTTATTTGTCAAAAATGAAACCAAACTTTTTTTTTAAGGTGGAGTCTGGCTCTGTCACCCAGGCCCGAGTGCAGTGGCGTGATCTCGGCTCCCTGCAACCTACGCCTTACCTGCTCAAGCAGTTTTCCTGCCTCAGTCTCCAAAGTAGCTGGGATTGCAGGCACGGGCCAAAACTGGCTAATTTTTGTGTTTCAGTAGAGACAGGGTTTCACCATGTTGGTCAGGCTGGTTTTAAATTCCTGACCTTAGGTGATTTACTTGCCTCAGCCTCCCAAAGTGCTAAGATTACAGCGCGAGCCACTGCAGCTGGCTGAAACCAAACATTTTCTATTAAAAGGGAGATATATTCAACATTCTAAGCTCAGCTGGGGCTATTTTCTCTCTATAAAAAATGGCAACATTAAAGCAATTTCTAAGGTTACACTTGTGTTAGCTACAACAAGGCCTTGTCCCTTATAATCAGGACATTCTTTTCATGCCTGTAATCCCAGCACTTTCGGAGACCAAGCAGGGAGAATCACTGGAATCCACCCTGGGCAACACAGGGAGACCCTTCTCTCTCTAAAAAAATTTAAAAATTTAGTATTAGCTGGGTGTGTCGTCACATGTCTATAACCCCAGCTAGTTAGAAGACTGGTAGAAGGATCACTTGATCCTGGAGGTCAATGCTCCAGTGAGTCATGATGGTGCCACTGCACTCCCGCCTGGGTGACAGAGTAAGACCATCTCAATAAATAAATAAATAAATAAATAAATAAATAAATAAATAAAAATAAAGATATTCCTGGAGCACTCATACATAAGACAGCCTTCATTATAGGTCCTAACTTACAAGCAAGTTCCAATGCATCATTCTCTTAGCTCTTTAATTATACCTTACTATGCCATGTCTTATTTTTAGGCACATCACTTAGGTTCTTGAAGAAAGGATATGAAAATGTTTGGGGAAGGGTTCTCCAATATGTAAAGATGTAAGAAATATCTTCAGACTCTCTGGATCCCTGTAAACATAGTCTATGCAGCTAGTGTCTGACGATTCAACTTCTAAGATATATGTATTCCAGAACAAACAGATCAGTAGATCCAGGCAAACCTATAAAGAGAACAGGTGTTAACTGCAAGCACAATTCTACTTTACAAGTATTTATATGATTTGATTAGTATCTGGCTCTTTCTAGCAATAATTCTGAGGACAGAGATGACCATGCTATTCATGCCTATATCCTGGAATAGTCGTTCCTCAAGTATTTGTTGAATGAATGAATTCAGGTTCTCAAATTAATTCTTGCCCTCAAATAGCTTAGCATTATAAATGGCCAAAGCTCCTGGAATAAATTAAAAGGTTTGGCTGAAGACGTGGTCAAGACTGGCTACTCAGTAAATGTCAGTGTGTAGAACTACTTCTACATGATCCTTTACTCTCATCATTTAGAAGAAGGAAGTAGTGAAGCAAGTAACAGAACATAGACTGGGCTTGAACAAGGGTCTTTGACTTTTTTTCTGCTCTTACTTACTCCATCCTGGCCTCCAGCTGCTGAACCAATTGTTTGTCCACATGGTGACAGAACAGGGGAAGTAGGTTGCTGGGGAAAGCCAGCGGTTCTGCCAGAGAGGCTGTAGGCATCTGGGCTATCTCCCAGGCAATCAGAACCACCATGTCTGTCCTAGAGAACATAAATACAAATATAAGCAAATAAATTTGCTTAGGAAACAGACTCAGGGCCAAGGTTTCTCATTATCTTTCCATTGCTAGTACCAGTGTCCCCCACCCCAGGTAGCAATTCAGAGGTAACATTTGCATGTTTGGTACATGCCAAGCAATGCTTATTGCTTTACACATTTCCCTTCTATTTAATTTTAAGAATGCTGAGGAGTTAATACCATCACCTCTAGCTTATAGATAAACAAACTAGGAGAAGTGAAAGCATTTGCCCTAAAGATATATTGCTAATAATGTGATACTGCCAGAATTCAAACCTAGGTTGTTTTTTTTGTTTGTTTGTTTTGAGATGAAGTTTCCTTCTTGTTCCCCAGACTGGAGTGCAATGGCACGATCTCTGCTCACTGCAACTTCTGCCTCCTGGGTTCAAGCAATTCTCCTGCCTCAGCCTCCTGAGTAGCTAGGATTACAGGTGCCTGCCACCACACCCAGCTAATTTTTGTAATTTTAGTAGATACGGGGTTTCACCATGTTTGCCAGGCTGGTCTCGAACTCCTGATCTGAGGTGATCTGCCTGCCTTGGCCTCCCAAAGTGCCGAGATTACAGGTGTGAGCCACCATGCCCGGTCCACACTCTAAATGTTGTCCCCTTAGGTACTGTGTTATATTGCCTCCCAGGAGAAACCAAAACTGTCGGGCACTATAGAAAAAAAACAGCTACAGGATGCTATTTCTTTCTGTATCCAACCTTCTCCTCAGTATGTGAAAATGCCTCAGAAAATACTTCATCTGGCTCAGTCTGCACATCCCAGAGGTACCAAAATAGTATTTACAAGGCCTTTATGTCTTACCAAGCTGTACGGTCAGTGTTGGGTTCCTCTAGGGAAGAATCCAGCGATACCAGCTGCTCCCCATGACTCAGCAGGGCATAGAGCAAAGATATTCCAAACTGCAAATGACATACTCCAGGTATATTCCAGGGCAAAATGAGTTCACTCTCAGCATTTGGTGCTTTCCTGACTCTTATCTTCCCAGCTAAAGGGTAGGTTCACATTTAGAGATGGAGCGCAAAATACCCACAAGGGCTGTCAGGTTTTACACTGGTGAGCCAAAGAACTCTGTAACCTTTCCATAGGAATCACTGCTCCGAACAGTCCAAAAGACACTCTTGGAGAGCTGATTAAATGCTAATTCTCGGCTGGACTCGTAGGAGTAGGAGATTGGAAATGCCATCCAGGAATCTGGGGCAGGTATTCTGTGGACCCCACTTTAAGAGGCACTACTTTAAGCAAAGACCTTCAGTGTGGCATACACGAGATAATCCACTGTGATATTGCAAGACAGTATTCATAACTTTGACATCTAGAGTCTCATTTTTAAAATTTTTCTATCTTTTATTTATTATGTACCTATTGGCCAGGTATGGTGGCTCATGCCTGTAATCCCAGCACTTTTGGAGGCCAAGGTGGGCGGATCACTTAAAGTTAGGAGTTCAAAGACCAGCCTGGCCAACATGGTGAAACTATGTCTCTACTAAAAATACAAAAATTAGCTGGGTGTGGTGGTGTACACCTGTAATCCCAGCTACTTTGGGAGGCTGAGGCATGAGAATCATTTGAACCCAGGAGGTGGAGGTTGCAGTGAGCCAAGATCAGGCCAGTGCACTCCAGCCTGGGTGACAGAGCAAGAGTATCTAAAAAATAAATAAAAATAAAATATTATGTGCCTATTATTACTGGTGTTGCATGTATTTGATTTATAAACACGTGGGTAGTAGTATAAACACGTGGGTTTCGATTTTTTTTTTTTACTCAAAAATTTTTTTTTTTTTTTTTACACACGAGTTTGGAGACATGCTCTAGAGGCTCACCTTAGCAGCAATCCGGGAGCTTATTAGAAAAGCAGAGAAAGTGCATGGGCCCCACACCAGACCCAATGAATGTGAGTGGGACCAAGGAGTGGGGTTTAGTAAGCTTGCCAGGTGATCCCATGCTTACTACAAATTGAGAAACATCGCAGAGGATAAGATTTCTGAAGAAATGAAACTGTCCCCCAACTTATCTCTCATCAGTGGTACCAACTTGAAAGCCATCTATGGAAAAACAAAAGCCTCCTAGACATGTTACCTGATTCTGAAGCACCACAGTGACTGGCCGCTCTGAGGAGCCAGGTGGTAACAGCATTAGTCCCTGAAGTCCTTGGAGGAGTTCTTGGAGGGTCAGGTGACTGATACACTTTCCCAGAGGTTTGAACAACATTTGTAGGGCCTGCAAGAAGATCAGTAAGCACCTCCCAAATTCCACTACAACTTCACCTCCTCTTCCCTTGCTTCCAGCCCCTTCCCTCGCTGTCCTGCCTTTGGCTCCTCCTGGTGAGGTTACTTACCAGGCTTATCACCACTATGACTCTCCATCCCCAACACTGACACCTTCAGTACCCACTTGTCTTAGGACACCTTCTCTAAGCAAAGTAGATAGGGGTTCAACATTCATCAGGGCTTCCTAATCTTTTACTCAAACCTCCACAGCACACTTACACCTGTGCAACCATACATCTGTTTTTGTTCGTCATACCTGAAGATGATTCACTGTTCCTGTAGTAGTTTGTTCTGTAACTTCCTTGTCTGAGGGTGGCCAGGCCAGCATCCCTCACTGTGCCCAGCACTTTCTCTGGCATCTCTGGGGCATGTGGGGACTGGAGGGGAAGAACGACCCCTAACCTATTCAGGAGACCATCCTCTTCTTCACTCAATGCCACAGTACCTGATCAGCCACATCCCTCCGGACCAGGAGGGGCAGATGGTGGGTGATAGCCAATAGAATGGTAACAGCCTGATCCTGGGGCAGGAAGGGGAGCAGCCGGGCCACCAGGGCCTTGCCCTTCCTCACAGAGAGCACCTGCAGGAAGCCATCTGCTGCCTCCCTACAAGGGAGAGAGGAGAACATTTCCAGAGCTCTGCATAGAGGAGAGGGCTACATGCCAGAAAGGAGAGGCAGAAGCAAGATGAATGTCTTTGCTGCTCCTTCCCTTTCTGGGCTGAGGTGAAACCCTCCCACACTCACTCCAGGTTGTTCTGCTCCTGGGTCTTTAAGGTCTGGAAGAGCTTCTCAACCCGGTTGCTTTGCTTCTCAGAAAAGCAGGGCTGTGGAGGCCTATCCTTGCAGCCTTCCTCTATTTCTAGTAACTGAAGGAACATCTGGGAATTTGAGGGTGGAAAAAGAGGTAAATTTGGGTAATATTCTCATTCTCAAAGGTAACTTCAGAACTTGTCCCTAAGGAACTGGTATCTCACCTTCTCAATCCGGTATAATACCCCAAGCCTCTGACTGCTTGCAACTCCTATATCCTAGGAGCAAAGAGTCACCAGCTATCAGCCACACTGCCACAGCCCCAGCCCAGGCCTCTGACTAGCTAGAGATTGATCTGTAAAGGCTAGAAACAAAGTCTGATCACACTTCCTCCTCTCTCTTAGGTCACAGTCTTAACTCAAACACAAGAGTGTTCTAGACCCTTCTTCCAAAGGGGAGAGAAAAAGGTCTGGGGAGATAGTGCTCCCACCTGCTCTTGAGTTCCATGAGGTACAGCATCAATAGCTCGGCGAGGGCTGAAACATGTCGACACAGCTACCTGGCCCAGGGAACCCTCGATTCGGACCACTGCATGAGAGGAGCCAGGAGAGGCACATTTCCCTCCCCCTCCCATGTTCTGTCCACCCAGATGCCCAGCCCAAGTCAGCAGGTCAGCCCTGACCTTACCCGACTCATAAGCCTCTGCTTTCTGAATGTAAGGCGTTACCAGCCTGAGGGACTCAACTCGGTTTCTTCGTCCAAGTAGCTCTTCATCTGCCTGCTTCTTCTCTAGCTTCTGGTAATATTCCTGAGAATGCATGGAATAGGAAAAAACAAACACCCTATATTAATCTTTTGAACTTAGAATTAAGTTTCTTACGTGCAGCCTCTTTTAGGTTTTTTTGTTTGCTTTTGTGTGTGTTATAAGTTTTGTTTGTTTGAGACAGGATCTCCCTCTATCACTCAGCTGGAGTGCAGTGGCACGATCTCTGGCTCACTGCAACCTCCTTGACTCAAGTGATCCTCCCACTTCAGCCTCCTCAGTAGCTGGGGCCACAGGTGTGTACTACCATGCTTGACTAATTTTTGTATTTTTTGTAGAGATGAGATCTTACCATGTTGCCCAGGCTGGTCTTAAATTCTTGGACTCAAGCGATTGGCCTGTCTTGGCCTCCCAAAGTGCTGAGATTACAGGCATGACCACTGTGCCCAGCTAAGTACAGCCTCTTAACACTCTTTCCTACAGCATCATTCCAGAAATCATGCTGGTACCTTAGGCCCTCCTTGCAGTTATCCTAAAGTATGGCTTAAGCACCCTGGGCCCCACATCACCCACCTTGGAATTCACATACCAAATACCTGAAGACTAGATACCACCACCAAGTCTGATGAAAGGGCAGAGAGCAAAGTGGAGAGCCAGTAAGCAAGCCTGCTCCATCATCTGCAACCTTCCTGCATTCCTCATGTCCTAGTACACACACACTGCACACCACCTGTTTTCTCCACTTTCCCATTTCATCTTGTGGCTTCACCTGTGCTTTCTAAAAATCAGTTACCTGATAGTATGAAGGCCATCCAGAGCTTGAAGCACAGAACTAGCCATAGGATGTGTTTGTTGGTTGCCCTCTAGGCCAGTTTTATGCTTCTGTGGATTCGCTCAGCAGCTCTGACATTTTCTTAAAGTTGAGAAATCCTAAACTGAAATCACTGACAAGCCAACAAGGAATTGAAAAAGGCTCCTTTGTTTAGAAGCAATGCCAAAAAGGCAAGAGTACGAAACTATTTCACTTTCAGTGATGCTGGCAGAAAAGGAGGGCTTTTGAAGCTTGGTGCAAAGAAAGGATAAATATCTAATGTAAATGAGAAGGGGACAAGGGTGGGGCCCTAGATGGGAGGCTCACAGACACCATGGTAACAGTGAAAAGCCAGGCGGGTGCGGTTGCTCAGGCCTGTAATCTCAGCACTTTGGGAGGCTGAGGCAGGTGGATCGCTTGAGGTCAGGAGTTCAAGACCAGCCTGGCCAACATGATAAAATCCCATCTTTACTAAAAATACAAAAATTAGCTGCTTATGGTAGTGCATACCTATAATCCCAGCTACTTGGGAGTTTGAGACAGGAGAATCACCTGAACCCGGGAGGCAGAGGTGGCAGTGAGCCGAGACCATGCCACTGCACTCCAGCCTGGATGACAGAGGGAGACTCTTTATTAAAAAAAAAAAAAAAAAAAAAGAGGTAGTGAAACAGCCTAGATAACTCAAAAACTTGTGGACAAAGACTTGTCCCATAAATAAAGGCAGGAAGGAAACAAGGGAAAACGAGTGAACGTGTCTGCTGTTGTTTGTTCGGTTAAACAAACTTAATCCCACTGTTTATAACATCCCTGACATTTCTAAGCATACAGAGGTGAGAAAGTCCATTATTTCCTGGGTGAACAGGAAAAATTCTTAGCCAAGAATAGAGACAAAACCTAAGTGTGTCTGGGGAACTGGAAATAATCTTAGTTGGCTGAAATGTAGGATAGAGAAATGAGTTTGGGATGTCTATATTAGAAATATGGCCCCTATCCTGTAGTGATTCTCTCTCCCACCTGAGCAGACATGACCTCTATGAGCCAAAGAGAGGATCAGAGAGGGCCCGGGAGCCCAGATGCATTTGACCCAAGGTCAGAGGCTGGGCGGAGCATGGTGGGGCTCACCTGGTAGTAGTAGTCATCCAGGCGGGGCTTTGCACTCTGCAGCTGCACCATCTGCACTTTTATCACCCAGTCCTTCTCTTTTCTCGTCATGAGGTTAGCATAGGGGTCTGGCTGGTGAGACCAAGGCTTCTTGGCTGGGGGACTTTAAGCCAGGAGGAACAACCCTTTAGACTTACCCACCACTGCCACCTCCCAAAGTGTGTGGTGAGCAGGAAGTGGGGCTCTCTGGGAAGGATGGAGCAAGCACAGAGGTGGGTAATGTGTGAGAGTTTTAACCATATGGGCGCTTTGAGGGCGAAGACTGGTCACAAGGGGAGACCCGGCATGCAGATCCTCATCTGCGCTTTACCTTGGTGTTCGACTATGCTGCTGCTGCAAGATCCTTTGGTGCCGAGGATGGAGCTGGGTCAGATGACTGAGAAGACAAGAAGTAACTTGAGCTAGGTGGAAGGAAGCTCTCAGTTCTCTACCCCCTCCATTCATTCAGCCCAGGTCAGCTTAGGTAGACATCTAAGTAATCTTATCAGTTTAGGTACTTTCCCAAAGTTAGCCACATGGCACATCATGGTCTTAGAGCTGCAGGGCTCCCAAGCCCCTCCAACATCTATTTTCCTGCAATTTGGCTGCAGGAAATCTTGGCACAGCAGAAAACCTTTTGGCCTGGTCATCA
The DNA here is from genome assembly GCA_004027835.1 of Alouatta palliata. Taxonomy (NCBI): domain Eukaryota; kingdom Metazoa; phylum Chordata; class Mammalia; order Primates; family Atelidae; genus Alouatta; species Alouatta palliata. The sequence goes on along the minus strand of PVKV010010596.1, from coordinate 42,755 downwards.
GGAGTTCTGAATCCTAGTTTCAGTTCCATCATGCTAGCTGATCACAAATAAATTTTTATTTTTAATTTTTTATTGAGACAGAGTATTGCTCTGTTACCCAGGCTAGAGTGCAGTGGCGCGATCTCAGCTCACTGAGATCTCTGTCTCCCAGATTCAAGCGATTCTCCTGCCTCAGCCTTCCAAGTAGCTGGGATTACAGATGCCCGCCCCCACACTTGGCTAATTTTTGTATTTTGAGTAGAGACACAGTTTCACCATGTTGCCCAGGCTGGTCTGAAAGTCCTGGCCTCAAGTGATCCTCCCACCTCTGCCTCCCATAGTGCTGGGATTACAGGCATGAGCCACAGCACCTGGCTTTAAATAAAAAAGTCCTTTCTTTTGAGATGGAGTCTCAGTTTGTTGCTAGGCTGGAGTACAGTGGTGCAATCTAGGCTCACTGCAACCTCCGCCTCCCAGTTCAAGAGATTCTCCTGCCTCAGCCTCCCAAATAGCTGGGACTATAGGCGCCCACCACCATGCCCAGCTATTTTTTTTGTATTTTAGTATAGATGGGGTTTCACTATGTTGGCCAGATTGGTAAATAAATTTTTAATCTCCCTGGGGCTCCATTTCTGAAGGAGAAGGAATTAGACTATACCTCAGACTTCTGTTACTAGATTTCGGTGTTTTCTTGCGGCAACTGGTAGGCATGGCCCCCACCCCTCCTCAGCCAGCACCTCCTTAGACCTCTAGGGAGAACCTCAAACCAGTACCTGAACCTAGTGGGCCACGAGGTCAGCAGGCTGCAGAAGAGAGATGGGTCTGGTGGGGGCAGCCGAGGTCCAAAGTGCCGTGCTGGAGAGTTGGCGCTGGGAAATGTTGGCCAGAAAGGGATGGGCGACAGGTAGTCCAGGGTCTGAGAGAGGAATTAAGAGGTCTGGGAGAACACCACGTCCACCAAAAGAATGCTGCTCTTGTTGCGAGGGCTCGGTTCCTTTCCTGCCTTTTCCCCTCAAGAAATTCACCCAGCATCGTTCCGTCTTGTGAGCCCCTCAAGACACCTTTGAGGGCACCAGACTATGGTTCCTGCCCTTGTTTCAACAGGGCTTGACTAGGCAGAGCTCTTCATTCCCTGACTATGTGGGGTCATGTGCTTTTCCTAACTATTTGGAAAGTCAACACCTCTCACTCTCCTCTCTGGTCTTGGGCTGTTTGTCTTCAGCTGCTGGGGCAGCACTCATTTGTCTTTCTGACTCACTTGAAGCCCTCCTCAGAGCTGTAATTTCTTGTAGTTCTCCCTGCAGGATTTCCTGCTCCTTGAGTTTCTCTACCCCAGGCCATGGTCCCATTACACAGTTAATTGAAGGGCAGATGCTCTTTCCAGCTAAGGGCTGGCCATCTGCTCAAAGATTGCCTAAGGCAGGAGTAGGGATCTAGTTTGTCCTTGTTCACACAAATGGCCAGTTGTCCCAGTACCACATATTAAGGTGTATGTCTATGCCCCTTGTTGGGCACACCACCTCTGTCATTTACCAAGCTCCTCTATGAAGGTGCAGCCCCCACCTCCCACACCCATACCTCACTTTGGGTGCATTAACTCCAGACCAGGGTTGAGGGCAGACTGAACACAATGGATGGAACCTTTACTACCCACAGTATGGGGACTGCAGCAGACTCACCTGCCACAGAATGTGCACGGAGGCAGGTGACACTTCCAGCACTCCAGGGGCCTTGACTCCAGGGGAGCTGAGCAGAGCTCTCTGGAACAGGAGGGAAGAAAAACGAGGCTCAAATGGGCCCCCGTAGTGTCTTCTACATTCACCTGTGTTTTTGAGGAGGTGGGAGGCAGCAGCAAGACCAGCAATTCCAACACCCAGGGCAGTGGCAGCTTGGCCCTCCCTCAGATTCAGAGTCAACTGGACTAGGATCCCTCTTCCTCTCCTGGGAGTAATAAGACTAGCACAGTGATCTTCCCTTACTCATCAAAGATATGTCCCAAGACCCCCAAGGGATGCCTGAAACTGGACAATACTAGCCCTGTGTACAGTGCTTTTTCTTATATGTACATACCTATGATAGTTTATATATTTAAAAAAATTTTTTAAGAGTCAGGATCTTGCTCTGTCACCCAGGCTGGAGTACAGTGGCACAATCATAGCTCACTGCAGCTGATTCACATAACTTTTATTACAATGTATTGTTGTAATTGTTCCATTTTTATTATTGTTGTTAATTTCTTATTGTACCTAATTTATAAATTAAACTGGCTAGGTATAGTGGCTCATGTCTGTAATCCCAGCACTTGAGGGATTACAAGTGCTGGGATTGCTTTGTTACCCAGGCTGGCTGGAGTGCAGTGGTACGATCTCAGCTCACTGAGACCTTGAGTTTATATCAAACTCCTGGGCTCAAGCCATCCTCCTGCCTCAGACTCCTAAGTAGCTGAGACCATAGGCATGTGCTACCATATCTGGCTAATTTTTGATTTTTTTTTTTGTAGAGACAGGATCTTGCTCTGTTGTCCAGGCTGGTCTGGAACTCCTGGCCTCAAGCAATCCTCAAGTGCTGGGATTACAGATATGAGCCAGTGCACCTAGCCAGTTTTATTTCTAAAATAGGTACAATAAGAAATGAACAACAATAAAAATAGAACAATTATTAATATGCTGTAATAAAAGTTATGTGAACGTGGTCTCTCTTAAAATACCTTATGGTACTGTACTTGCCTATTTTCAGACTATGGTTGACCAGGGGTAACTGAAATGGCAGAAAGTGAAACCACGAACTACTGTATCTTAGGAGTAGGTTGAAGGAAGGTCTGAGTCACTTCATACCTAGATGGGAGTCCTTGTCTTCTCTCCACTAGTTATGGGATCCAAGGGAACAAATACCAGGAATGGACTGCTAAGACAGGGGCCCAGGATCAGGCAAAGTTGACTCACTTTTAGTGCCAGTGGCAGGGCCACCGCCTGTGGGCGATGCACAGCTCTACTAGGACCTGGTTTTAAGGTGAGAACGGCATCAGAAACGAAGTGGGAGACAGGAGGTAAGTGGGAAGGAGAGAGTCCCTAATTCAGGCTCAAGGCTTAAAAAGAAAGTGTTAATCCAGAACCTGTCTTAGAAAAGGGTGGAAAAGAGAAGAGGAATGTTTAGTGACAGCCTGTGAGCCATAGACAGTTCAGGACAACCCTCTCCCTTTCCCTCCTGCCATGGTACCTGGGAGTTATGGACAGTGCCAAGTATAGCTGGATCCCCAAGGTCATTCTCTTCCTCCTCCAGGACTGGGGCCAGATTTGGGTCCAGATCCTCCTCTTTTTCCTCCTCCTCCCCTTCATTTTCTTCTTCTTCCAGTCGGCTTGTAGACACCAGCTCCTCCTCAGGAGCCAAAGGGCCACAGGTCTTACCTGGCCCTTGGTTTAAGTGTGGGCCAGAGGAGAAGATAAGATGGGGGCTCAGGTGTGAGTCTTGTCTAGAGAGGCTGCTACTCAGTAACACTTCTGTTCATAAGCCATCTCCAGCACCACCTTTGAACATAATGCCTCCTGTTCTGTAGGTTTAACTCAGCCTTCCTACTCCCAAAGTGCCTGAACCATCCCCCACTAAGTTAAATGGAACCTGAGCCAGGTGTGGTAGCTTGTGCCCGCAGTCCCAGCTACTTGGGAGGCCCAGGTGGGAAGATCACCTGGGCCCAGGAGTTTGAGATCAGCCTGGGCAACACAGTGAGACCGTTTCTAAATAAATAAATCAGAATTTAAAAAGCAAACAAAAGGAATCTGGCAGATGCCAAACACCTTCACTTTCCACATCCCCTCTTCCATTGCTTCACTGGGTTCTAGCACAGCCTTTTCCATCTGCTCTGCCCCACCCAACGCCCTTTCTGTTGCCTCTTTGAACAAGTTCCAGCTGGCCCAACCCATTGCAATTTAATCCTACTGTGTGCCAGATACTTTATGTGCATATGTTCATTTAGCAGTCATATGAGGCTGTCTGGGTTGTTACTGGTAATTTTACTAGGTTGGAGAGAAAAATAAAGCCCAGAAGAGTGACCTCTCAGTCACCTACTGTAGTATAATTAGCAAGTGAAAGAATTTGGAATAACTTCCAGTGACTCTGGGCATCCAAGCCCGTATGTGAAACAGACCCGCAAGCTCCGCACGCTGGGGCATTTTATATAACACCACTTATATGAGTGTTGATACCTTCAAGGCGTTTCATCTTGGCAGGCTGCTGGACTTCCTTCTTGGCTGTGTCCTCCAGTGAAAGAGCACTGCCAGCCTCTGGAAGGTAAACCTGAGACAAGAAAGAGACCAAGAGGCACCATCCTCAGTGAGTAAGGATGACATCACACCCTAAAACAGCCATGGAATCCTCCTAGCAAGATGATTAGAGAATTCTGGGCCATGGTCTCAAGGAGAGAGACCCTGGGCTGTCAGACTGCCATAAACCCCCACCCTCCCAGCTCAGCTCAGCTCTAAGGAGCTGTCCCATAAAGAGACAGAAATGAGGAACAGGGCTAGGAGCTGGAAGAGAAGTACTTCCCAATGGACACCACCAATCACCGTCCATGTGTGGTGATGCCTCGTTGCTGACACTCACCACCTGACTGTTGCTGTCCTTTCTGTTTAAGTTATCCATAGCAGCCTGGGCCAGGACCTGTTTGCTGCTCCTGGCTTTAAAAGCCCCAGCTCCTCCCCTGCTCACCCATTAAAGGGCCAGCATCCTCCAAACATTGGGGCCTGGTGGAAGTATGAGAACATAGTTTAAGATTTAAAAAATCCTTGAACAGAGAAAAGACATAAACTACATTTTTAGCCATCCATGGTTTTCAGTAGAGTTTATTGGGATTGATATTTGGGGGAAGATATTTAAAAAGAGGATCCCTGTTTTCCACACTCTTCATTGGTACTGTGTGAGGTTGCATTTTATTTAATCCCTAGGTTTTGCTTTAACAACATTGGATAGGAAAGTCCTGGGTAGATCCTGGGGAGGATGACTAGCAACCAAGGTCCTGGCTTCAGGGCAGTGTACTTGAAGCCCTAAAGTCCACCTGATAATGCTTGCTCTTCACTGGGTCACGTGAGCTTAAGTCAGCTACTCAGCTCTAACTCATGAGGGACCCCTAGGAATCTGAAAGTCAGATATTCAAGGTAAAAACACTTTCGCATGAGATAAACAATCTTACATCCTCTTGGCTGCTCTAATGGCAAACTGGACCAGAAGCTCAGGCGTAAAAACAAATCAACAACAACAAAAAACAAAAATATAGCTACTCCTGGTAGGCAAAACCCAACACCCTCCCAAGCCTCACCTAACCCTCAAGCAGCCCTGGGTTCTATGCCCACATCCTGTGTTCAGCTGAAACTCAAGTGACTTTGTAAAACTTCTGAATAAAAATAAAAACTAAGTTAATTTCCCTGCATCAAAAATGAAAGTTAGGACCCTCTTGTCATGATGATAAGACCATGATTCTTGGTGCCTTTAAGGAAAATATTTATTTCAGAAGTTTTACTGCAGGTCATAACTATATGGCTGGGGGAACAAATACAAATAGCTTGAACGTTACTGAAAAACTTCTCGTATATCTGAATTGGGATCTGGCCTTTTCTTTCTTTCTTTTTTTTTTTTTTTTAGATAGAGTCTCATTCTGTTGCCCAGGTTGGAGTGCAGTGGCATGATCTGGGCTCACTGAAGCTTCCACTTCCCAGGTTCTAGAGATTCTCCTGCCTCAGCCTCCCAAGTAGCCAGGATTACAGGTGGCTGCCACCATGCCCGGCTAATTTTTGTATACATATTTTTTCAAAAGAAACAGGATATTGCCATGTTGGCCAGGCTTATCTTAAACTCCTGACCTCAAGTAACCCGCCCGCCTTGGCTTCCCAAAGTGCTGGGATTACAGGTGTGAGTCACCACACCTGGCTGGGTTCTGGCCTTTTGGGTAATGTTATTCAGCTGTTTCTCTCAGGAACTTCCTAATAATGTACCTTGGCATTATTAACAAAAGGACCAAATAGTGAATTTCAGTGTTCCAGAAGTGATTCATTAGGTTGTTGCAGAGACTAGATCTTAAGGAGAAACTTGTTGCATAAAGATTTTCATTCAAGGGACTTCAGGTATTGACTAGTACCAAAGCAGGTGGACTAGGGCTCAGTCTTTAAGATCACAGCCCTGTCCTAGCTGTTTGGAGTTTCACCTGGGATCTACCCTTATCTGAAGTCTCATATGTCTACTGATCTAGATGTTCTAATTTTCCTGCCATCGTTTAATTATGTTAAGTTTAAGCCAAGACTGTGCTAGGCTTGGGGTATGACAATGAAGAAAACAGACGCTTCCCACAGCCTGTTAGAGCTTCCCCTAGAATAAGAGGTACCCAGGATTGTTGGATCAGATTTTAAAAAGACATTAGAGTGGTTCATACCTGTAACCCAGCACTTTGGGAAGCTGAGGCAGGAGGATCACTCGAGCCCGGGAGTTCAAGACAAGCCTGGAGAATATAGCGAGATTCCATCTCCATCAAAAATTTTTTCTTAAAGAAAAAAAAAAAAGACATTAGAAATAGTCACATGTGCTACATAAAACACTTTATGGGGAGATTTTTAATCCATTGTTTCAGGTTCTTTAACAGCAGTAGATCTAGTCTGGCTTTCAATTTCTTCTTGAGTTTTAAGTTACATATTTTCTAGGAATTTGTCCATGTGTCCATTTCTTATAAATTTTCAAATTTGTTGGCATAAAATTGCTCATAGTATGAGTATTTAAAAATCCATGCTATAACTTTACTTTGTCTCCCCCACCTCCTTTTAAAAATTTATTTATTTTGAGACAGAGTCTTGCCTGTCACCCAGGCTGGAGTACAGTGGCACGATCTCAGCTCGCTGCAACCTCCGCCTCCCATGTTCACGTGATTCTCCTGCCTCAGCCTCCGGAGTAGCCGAGATTACAAGTGTGCACCACTATGCCTGGCCAATTTTTGTATTTTTTCAGTAGAGATGGGCTTTCACCATGTTGGTCAGGCTGGTCTTGAACTCCTGGCTTCAAGTGATCCACCTGCCTCGGCCTCCCAGAGTGCTGGGATTACAGGTGTGAGCCACATCTTTTAGATGGTTTGCATGGAGTTGCTGCTGTCCAGGCATCACCAAGATTGAAGTCCTCACTATCTTCCAGCAGGCGGCGGTAGGTGGTGATCGCAGCCTCCAGCTTGACCTTGATGTTCAGCAGGGCCTCATACTCCTGGGCCTCGTGCTGTCCCTCTGTCAGGTCTGTGCCAGCTTTGACTCCACATGCAGCAGGATCCCATTGAGCTGCTCCATCTGCAGGACATAACGGGCCTCCACCTCCCTCAGGCTGTTCTCCAAGCTGGCCTTCAGATTTCTTATGGAGTCCAGGTCGATCTCCAAGGACTGGACTGTACGTCACAGCTCCGTGAGTGTCGTCTTAGCAGCTCCAACCTCAGCAAACTGCATGGTGACCGCTGTGGTGCTCTCCTCAATCTGCTGAGACCAGTACTGGTCGAGCTCCTCTCGGTTCTTCCGAGCCAGCTCGTCATACTGGGCCTGGATGTCTGCCATGATCTTGGTGAGGTCCTGAGATTTGGGGGCATCTACCTCTATAGTCAACCCAGAGCTGGCAATCTGGCTTGTAGGCTTTTTACTTCCACTTCGTGGTTCTTCTTCATGAAGATCAGCTCCTCCTTGAGAGCCTTGATCTCTGTCTCCAGCTGCAGCTGCGTGACATTGGTGTCATCAATGACCTTGCAGAGCCCATGGCTGTCACTTTCCACAGACTGGCGCATGGCCAGCTCTGTCTTATAGTTGACTTCAAAGTCATCAGCAGCAAGACCGGCATTGTTATTCTGCAGAATTGTCCACAGTATTTGTGAAGATCTAAGCTCTCAGGTCCTTGATGGTCTTAAAGTAATGGCTCCAGTCTCTGACCTGGGGTCCCTTCTTCTCCAGGTGCTCCCAGATTTTGCTCTCCAGCTTCCAGTTCTCGGTCTCCAGGCTCCTCACTCTGTCCAGGTAGGAGACCAGGTGGTCAATGAGGCTTTGCACAGTCTCCTCATTCTGGATGCCTCCCATTCCTGCCAGACCCCCGCCCATCTCCGCAGCCAGGCCCCCGGGTCCCATGTCACCCCAGAATCTGATGGAGCAGGACACAGGGATCCAGGAACCAGAGCCCCCGGTGCCTGCATAGACGCTGGCCGCGCTGCTGACTGGCCAGGCACCATAGCTGGGCACCTGGATGGAGCCCAGGGATCAGCAGTTGGTGGAGAAGGTGGAGCAAGTGGTGAAGTTCATGCTTTCTGGGGAGGCGAGCGAGAGGACAGGACTCAGGCTTTGCCAATCGTGAATGTTTTTTAAATGTAAAGAGGCACCTTCTAACTATCACTCCAAATCTATAGGCCATGAAGGGTGGCTGACAAATTTGTCTACAAAAAAAGTTAATATTTCTGGTGGCAAATATAAAACCATAAACAAAGTCAACATAACTTCTTTTTTTTGAGACTGGGTCTCACTGTGTTGCCAAGGCTGGAGGGCAATGGCACAGTCCCAGCTCACTGCAGCCTCCACCTCCTGGGCTCAAGTGATTCTCCCACCTCAGCTTCCTAAGTAGCTGGGACCACAGGCATACATCACCATGCCTGGCTGGTTTTTTCTTTGTTTTTATGGATACAGAGTCTCACTATGTTGTCCAGGCTGCTCTTGAACTCCTGAGCTCAAGTGATCCTCCCATCTAGACCTCCCAAAGTGCCAGGATTACAGTCCTGAGCCACCACATCTTTATTTTTCTCTAGTAATCTTAAATTTACCTTTGAAAGTCATTTAAACAATCTTTAAGGTAAAAATTCTTTTTGCTGTTTTTGAAGATGTCAAGAGCTCAGAAAAAAGGTATTTATGTTAAGCTCAGATCTTTTTAGCAATAGAACCCTCACAATTGCTTATCACATATTATACGATCAATCACTATGTCAAAATTAGCATAATGCTGTTGACAGATAACATAAAAATAAGTTTGCTATTTTCTCTGACATTTACTTTAAAAATCCTATACTTTAGTTAAGTGCAAATGTTTGTTAACACAGAATGTCTGTGTCCTTATGGACACTGAGAAATCTTTGACCATGCTTTTTACTTTTTCAAATAGAAAAACTGTCCCGATTTAAATAATAATTTAAATTTGTATTTTTAATTAATTATAAAAATGTGAGCTTTGGAGAATACAGGCTAAGTGTATAAAACTACTATCTTTTTTACTGATATTTTATGTCAAAATATATTTGGTTATAAAAAACTCAAAAATGTTATTGTTTCTCAAAACTATGCCTCTATTTACATTATAGGAAAGGTGCATATATAGACAGAAAAGTTGAGACTTTGTCTACCAAAACTACATTCAATCCATAATCAGGTAATTCTCCAATTATTTATAACATCACATTTAAAGACTTTCTTTGGTTAATCTATAACTGCCACACTTACAGAGAAACTTCTGGGTAGAAGAAACTTTTAAAACAGATTGTGGCCAGGCATGGTGGCTCTCGCCTGTAATCCCAGTACTTTGGGAGGCCAAGGTGGGCAGATCACTTGAGGTTAGGAGTTCGAGACCAGCCTGGCCAAAATAGCAAAACCACATCTCTACTAAAAGTACAAAAATTAACTGGGTGTAGTGGCATGTTCCTGTAATCCCAGCGACTTGGGAGGCTGAGGCATGAGAATTGCTTGAACCTGGGAGGTGGAGGTTGCAGTGAGCTGTGATCACGGCACCACTGCAGTCCAGCCAGAGCCACAGAGCGAGATTCTTTCTCAAAATAATAATAATAATAATAATAATATAAAGTAAAGCTAGGCACAGTGGCATGTGCCCGTAGTCTCATCTACTCAGGAGGCTAAGGCAAGGCTAGCCTAGACAACATAGTGAGACCCTGTCTCAAATAAACAGATAAAGAAATAAGATACAAAGTAAAACAAGGAGATATAATTGATGATAAGAACAAGCTAGGGGAAGAGTGCGGGGAGATGAGTACCTCCTTATTTTATAGTGGGAGGGTAACCTGGTACAGACACTCTGGAGGCAGTTTCACAGTGTATAGTCTGAACATAATAGGACAAAACTGCAAACATCCTTAATACAGGATTAGGTGTTATAAATCGTTCTATGATAAAGACACATGTACACGTATGTTCATTGCAGCACTGTTTACAATAGCAAAGACTTCGAACCAACCCAAATGCCCATCAAGGATAGACTGGATATCATAATCTATTTATAGCCTATAGTCAGAGCCTATGAGCTCACCAGAAGGAAAACTTTCCCCAGTGCTGAGGAGCTAGCAGGCACCCAGTAAAGAATTCTTGAATGACTGTGGTGAGCACAGAGATCAGATGGACAGGTTGAGGTCAGGTTGTAGAGGCATTTAGGCCAGGCTAAGAAGAAGAAAGCCAAAACTTTGCAATATCTTTGTCTTGGGGGCTGAAGGCCCCTCCTGTTACTCTTATCCCTCTTCAACACTGGGAACAGCAGGTAGAGCAGGAGAGGTCTGGCTCATTTGGAGTGTGGCATCTGAGAAACGGCCCAGAAATGGCAGCACTGGCAGGGTTTAGGCCTGTGATTCTCATGTAATGTGCTGGGCCCACATCACTGGGGCTAACTCAGCGTGGTTGGTGGCAGTGATAGGTGGGGAAGACCAGGGCTCCTGACCAAGTCAGGCTTCAGCAAAACTTCTATCTTCCTCAGCTATGGAGCTGATGGTAACCTGCCTCCAACATGAGGGTGCTCAGAATGCTCTGTGTGGTCAGAGACTAGTTAACCAAGAGGTTAACTTGACTTGACTTTGAATAGGCAAGTATTTAAACTGAAATAAGCTCCTGGAAACCAAGGCCAAGATGTCTAGGATTCTGGAAAAAGGGGATGAACTAATTTTCTACTGCTGCTATAAAAAATTTCCAAAAACTTGGTGGCTTAAGAAAACAGTTTATCATCTTGTATTTCTGTAGCCTGGAAGTCCAACACAAATTTCATGGGGCTAAAAATCAAGGTAGCAGCAGAGCAGCATTCCCTTCTGGAGACTCTATGGGAGAATCCACGTCCTTGGCTTTTCTACCTCCTAGAGGCCGTCTGCATCCCTTGATTCATGGCCGGTTCCTTCATTGTCAGAGCCGGCTTGTTGCATCTGTGACCATTCTTCTGCAGTCACATTTCCCTCTGGCCACAGTCAGGAAAAGTTCTCTGCTTTAAAGGACCTGCACGATTATACTGGGCCTACCCAAATAATTCCTGATAATCTCCTTGTTTAAAGGTCTTTAACCTTAAATACATCCGCAAAATCCCTTATACTGTGTAATCTTTCTACAGGTTCTGGGGCATTATTCTGCCTAACACAAGGAATAATATAGGGAAAAGTCCAAAAATTATATTTTTCTTTTTTTTCTTTTTTGAGACAGAGTCTTACTCTGTCACCCAGGCTGGAGTGCAGTGGTGTAATCTCAGCTCACTTCAACCTCTGGCTCCCGGGTTCAAGCGCTTCTTCTGCCTCAGCCTCCCAAGTAGCTGGGATTACAGGGATGTGCCACCATGCCCAGCTAATTTTTTTTTTGTACTTTTAGTAGAGATGGGGTTTCACCATGTTGGCCAGGCTAGTCTTGAGCACCTGACTTCAGGTAATCTGCCAGCCTTGGCCTCCCAAGGTGCTGGGATTACAGGCATGATCCACCATACCTGGCCTAAAAATGTTAATTATTAGAAGCCAGTTCTATAACAAATGACATGGAAAATATCAATATTTTATTAAATTAAGATAAACAAGTTTTATATATATATATATATATATATATATATATATATACACACATATATATATATATATTAAATAATCCTAATTTTGTGGAACCTTCCCTTCTCCCTACTAAACTCTGAGTTATGTGCTCACTGAGCCACCTCCTGCCTGTCATGGCCTGACCTCTGGGGATAGACAGTGGAAACACCTCACCCACTCACGCTTGCAGGGCATTGGATGAGCAGAGGGGCAGTCCCACCTCAGGTTTTGCTGTCATTGGTCATTAGATAAATAGATTTTTGGCTAATTTGACATATGATAAATTGTCTTTTAGCAAACTCATTTGTGGCAAGTTGATCCAGAGTTAAAACAGTAATAGCAATGATGATAAGAAATAATGAAATACAGTCACAGCTTTTTCCTCTCAGAAGTCCCCTCTCTCTCACTAAAGACAGAGCTGTTTTCTTTTCTCTCTCTCTTTTTTTTTTTTGCCTGTTAAACCTCTGCCCCTAAACTCCTTGTGTGTGTCAATCTCCTAAATTTTCCTGGTGTGAGACTACGAACCCTGGGTATTTACCCCAGTCACCATAGCCATTTCTTATTGAGGACCTCGTCCAGGATATCAAGGTACTACATTCACTGAAAGGAGTCAAGGAAACTTACAAGCTTTTGCTTACACTTCAGACTAACGCTGCTTATTTCTGTGAATCAAGTGATGATCTGCGACTTGGAAGAAACCAAAAGGGATGGCAACATCTAGTGGAGGCAAACCACCATTACAACCCATTGGAATGGCTGACAACAGACTCCAAATGGTGCTGCAGACAGAACCATGCATGGACACACCTTTCTTCTGAGGACCCTTAGATCGACCCGAGGAGGAGCCTGAGCTGCTGTTCCCCACACAATGCCCCTTTTCAGCAGGAAGTAGCCAGAAAGAGGCATCATCCAAAACCCCCTAAAAGCAGTTACGGTTACCACTCCAGAACGGGGAATGACACAGGAGTTAAGAAGAAATTAATTAGGTAGATAGTGAGGGTACGGAAGTCCTCGGTAAGGTTTTCATTTTAAAGACAAGCAGCCCCAAATTGTTTTCCTTTCTAGCAAAGAGCAGCCTGTACAATTGAGCTGCAGACATAGATGCCTGCAGTTGTGCCAATCATGTTCAAGATGGTGGCTCCATCTTCCCTTCTCTTTGCTAGCTACGTGTATAGTAAGGAACAGACAAGATGGCAGCAGACAAGAGGGAAGTTCAAGGGGAAAGTTCATGTGCATAATAAGATTAGGGTGGGGTGGCCAGCCTTCCCCCCACGCTATGTAAAGGTCATACCTGATCAAACCAATCTGTGAGCCCTATGTCAATCAGACATTGCCTCCTAAAGCCTGATCTGCAGCCAACCAGCCTTTTCCTCTGGAAGTCCCCTCTCTCTCATTAGAGAGAGAGCTGTTTTCCTTTCTCTTTCTTTTGCCTATTATTAAGCCTCCACTCCTAAACTCAAAACAAAAACAAAAACAGTCACAAACTCACCAAGTTCTGTTTACTCCTGTGGCCTTGCCTGCTTCTTCTGTGTCTATGATGGATCTGTGGACATATCTCTCATCATTTTGTGCTGTTTATTTTGTTTTAAATTTCTGATTCTTCACCAAATAATTATTCCTGGTTTCCTCACAGTCCTGTTTTAGAAGAGTTCAGAAAGGTCCAAATCACCATAAAGTGCACCTGACTGGAGGCAGGTCTAACAGTGTCAGGGGGCAGCCAAAAAGGACCCCACACTAACTGGCCAGAGGCAAGTGTCAGCTCCACAAACTGGAAAGTGGGAAGCTATGGCTGAGAAGCATAGAGTCTCACTCTGTTGCCGAGGCTAGAGTGTGGTGGCATGATCTTGGCTCACTGCAACCTCCAGCTCTCAAGTTTAAGCAAATCTCTTGCCTCACCCTCCCAAGTAGCTGGGATTACAGATGCGCACCACCATGCCCAGATAATTTTTGTATTTTTAGTAGACATAGGATTTCGCCATGTTGGCCAGGCTGGTCTTGAACTCCTGAGTTCAAGTGATCCACCTGCCTTGGCCTCCCAAAGTGCTGGGATTACAGGCGTGAGCCACTGTGCCTGGCCAGAACAGCTATTTTGAATTCTCTGTCTTAAAGGTCACATATCTCTGTTTCTCTGGGATTGGCCTCTGGTTCCTTATTTAGTTCATTTGATGAGGCCATGTTTTCCTGGCTGGCCCTAATGCTTGTGGATGTTTATCAGTGTCTGAGTTAAATTTTTTTTTTTTTTTTTTTTAAGGCAGAGTCTCCCTCTGTCTCCCAGGCTAGAGTGCAGTGGCGTGATCTTGGCTCACTGCAACCTCTGCCTCCTGGGTTCAGGCAATTCTCCTGTCTCAACCTCCTGAGTAGCTGGGACTATAGTCGCATGCTGTCATACCCCGCTAATTTTCTGTATTTTAGTAGAGATGGGGTTTCACAGTGTTGCCTAGGCTGGTCTCCCGAGCTAAGGCAATCCAGTTGCCTTGGTCTCCCAAAGTGTTGAGACTATAGGCGTGAGCCACCATGCCTGGTCCTGAGTTAGATATTATAGTCTTTGCAGTCTGGGCTGTTTGTATCTGTCCTTCTTGGGAAGGCTTTCCAAGAATTCAAAGGAACTTGGGTATTGTGATATAAACTTTTGGTTACTGCAGCTGTATGTGCATTAGAGGGTACACCAAGCCCAGAAATGCTGCGGCTCTTTCACAATCTGTTGTATGTTTTTTGATTTAAGGTTACCATGAAGTTTGTAAATAATATCTTACAACTTATTATTGTAAACTGCTGACAACACTGATTACTGATAGAGGCACTGCCTTGGTGATCTTGGATAAGATCTAGAAGAATTTTCTGGATTACCAGGCAGAGACTCTTATTGTCCTTGCTTATTTTCTCCCAAACAGAGTCTGTCTCTTTGTGATCAGCTGCCTGGAGTTGGGGGAGAAGTGACACAAACACCCCTGTGACCACCACCACTGGGACTCTGCCGGGTCAGACGTGAAGCCAGCATAGTACTGGGTCTTGCCCAAAGCCCATGGTAACCACTGCCTGGCTACCACCTATGTTCACTCAAGGCTCTAGCTCTAAAATCAGCAGGTCGCAAAGCCAGCCAAGCTTATGTCCTTCTTTTCAGGGTGACAAGTTCCCCCCCAGCCTGGGGTGAGTCCAGAGATGCCATCCAGGAGCCAGGGCCTGGAGTGAGAAACCTTAGGAATCTACCTGGTACTCTATTGTACTTCAGCTGAACTGCCACCCAAACCACAAGACAAAGTCCTTCCCACTTTTCCCTCCCCTTTCCACAACCTGAGGAGTCTCTTTCTGTGGCCACTTCTACCCCAGGCCTGTGGTGATACTGTCTGGCTACTGCTGATGTATACTCAAGGCCCATGGGCTCTTCAGTAAGCTCATGGTGAATGCTGCCCAGCCTGAGACTTACTCCTCAGGGAAGGGGGCTCCCCTCTGGCCCAGAGCAAGTCCAGGAATGCTATCCAAGAGCCAAAGCCCTGGAATCAGAGACCCTAAGAACCCACTTAGTATTCTAACCCCACAGAGGCCAAGTCCCCTTAACTCTTCCCTCTCCTTTTCTCAAGCAGAAGAAATTTCTCCCTATAGCCACCAGAGCTGGAATGTGCTGGGTCATACCTGAAGCCCGCATGTTTTTGAGTCTCACCCAAAGCCCACGATGAGTACTCCCTGGTTACTTCTGATTATTCAGGGCCAAAGGGCTCTTCAGTCAGCTGGTGAGGAATCCTGCCAAGACTGGTCCTTCCCTTCAAGGCAGCAAGTTCCCTTCTGGCCCAGGGTGTGGCTAGAAATGTCAGCTTGGAGCTATGGCCTGGAATGTGGGCCTCAGGACTTTGCCCGGTACCCTATTCTACTGCAGCTGAGCTGGTATCCAAGACGGAGGACTAAGTCATCTTTATTCTTCCCTCTCCTCTTCTCAAACGGAGGAAAGGAGTCTCTCCTTGAGCTTTGAGCTGCTCTGCCTGGGGCTGGGGGAGGGGTGGTGCAAGCAATCCCTTGGCCGTTCCAGCTGGTGTCTCACCAGGTTGTGTGCTCCCCACATCCACTGGCTCTGAGCCCAGCACAGCACCAAGACTTGCCCAGGAATTGACATCCTTGTGGCCTACACTGACTTTGAAGTTTATGTAGAACCTCAGAGCACTTCAGCCCATGGTGGTGAGGCTTACTGGAACTCAGGTTCCCACTGCTGGGATGGATGATTTGCCTCTAGCTAGGGCTCATCTAAATGATCCCTCCGTGGGCCCTGGGTGAGTTCTTCCTAGTGCAGCTTTGTGCTGTGACTGGGCAGCACTGAGTTCCAATGCAAAGTCAGACAATCACTGCACTCTTCCTCTCCCAGAAGCACAAATTCTCTCTCCTCGACAGGTGGCTGCTGTGGGAGATGGGGGAGAGATAGCATTTGGCAATTCAAGACTGTCTTACCCTTTCAGTGCCTCTTGCAGTGATACAAAGTTAAAACCGGTACTGTGATCGCTTACGTGATTTTTGGTTCTTATGAAGGTGCTTTTTTGGGTGTGGATAGTTATTCAATTTGGTGTTCCTGCAGGGAGCAAGATTAGTGGAGGCTTCTATTCAGTCATCTTGCTCCACCTCCCCTTCGCTATGTCCTTTCAAATATTTATAATCGACATACATTACACTTAAAGTATACAATGAGTTCCAAAATAAACCTGAGAAATCATCATCAAACTCTAAATAATGAACCTGTCCATCAACCCTAAAGTTTCCTTAAGTTTAGATGATCCCCTTGCCCCCTGAAACCACTCATCTACTTATGTCAATATAGATTTGTTTGCCCTTTCTGGAGATTTATATAAATAGAATCATATAGTATATGCTCTTTTCTGTCCGACTTCTTTTATTTACCATGATTATTTCATCCATGTTACATGTATCAACAGTTTATTCCTTGTTTGTTGATGATGGTATTTCATTGTATGGATATATACTCCAATAGGTTTATTCATTTACCTGTTGATGTATGTTTGGATTGTTTCTAGTTATCAGCTGTCACAAATAAAGCTGCCATAAACATTAATGTCCAAGTCTTCGTACAGACATATGCTTTCATTTTCTCTTGGTGGAGTGGCTGGATCTTGTGGTCAGTGTATGTTTAACTTTATAAAAAGCTGTTGAAGTGTTTTCCTTTGTTTTTTTTTTTTTGAGACGGAGTCTTGCTCTGTCACCCAGGCTGGAATGCAATGGCGCAATCTCGGCTCAGTGCAACCTCTGCCTCCCAGGTACAAGTGATTCTCCTGCCTCAGCCATGTGAGTAGCTGGGATTACAGATGCCTGGCTAATTTTTGTATTTTTGTATTTTTTTTTTTTTGAGACAGAGTCTCACTCTGTCACCAGGCATTAGGCTGGAGTGCAGTGGCGCGACCTCGGCTCACTGCAACCTCCGCTGCCCAGGTTCAGGCAATTCTCCTGCCTCAGCCTCACGAGTAGCTGGGACTACAGGCGTGCGCCACCACGCCCAGCTAAATTTTTTTGTATTTTTAGTAGAGACAGGGTTTCACCATGTTGGCCAGGCTGGTCTCAAACTCCTGATCTCAAGTGATTCGCCCACCTCGGCCTCCCAAAGTGCAGTTCTTCTAAATTCTTCCCAACATTTACTATTTTGAATAAGTGTTCATCTCAAAAAAATTTTAAGAAGGTTATATAGGGGGAAAAAGATCCCTTTTAATCTGTTAATTGCACTAGTGGGAAATAAAGCTATTAAACTGTCATATTTGTGGCTGAGCGTGGTAACACATGCCTGTGATTCCAACACTTTGAGAGGCTGAAGAAGGAGGATCACTTGAGGCCAGGAGTTTGAGACCAGTCTGGGCAACATAGCAAGACTCTGTCTCCACAAAAAACTAAAAATTTAAAAAAAGGAAATTGTCATGTTTGTAGACTTTCAAAATTTGCCCTCCTAGGAAACAGTGCTCTTGTTTTTAAACAAATGGTTGTATATATCCTTTTCACCCTCACTATTCAAAACCTGACATAAATGGTAAATCCAAGAAAAATACAGGTGTTCCCCAATACAGAAAACTGAAAAATAGACTTTTCTCTGACTTTACTGTTTTTAATTGATTTTTAAATTGGTTTTTCAAGTGAGTAAGTCAGAATCTATCTATAATGGATTTTAAACATAGTATTTTTTGGCCAGGTGTGGTGGCTCACGCCTGTAATTTCAGCACATTGGTCAGGAAATCAAGACCATCCTGGCTAACATGGTGAACCCCATTTCTACTAAAAATACCAAAAAAAAAAAAAAAAACATTAGGCAGGTGTGGTGGTGCGCATCTGTAGTCCCAGCTACTTGGGAGGCTGAGGCAGGAGAATCTCTTGAACCTGGGAGGCAGAGGTTGCAGTGAGCCGAGATCATGCCACTGCACTCTAGCCTGGATGATAAAGTGAGACTCTGTTTAAAAAAAAAAATTACAGTATTTTCTGTGATGTAGTAAACAAAAAATTAGAGGGAAAAATAGCCCTGTCTCTTGCTAAACTTCTAAAGCACTTTTCTAGTACAACTCAACACTTAACATTTCACGCCTTTAGTGCCCTAAATGGGTTTTTAAAAGGGAGAGAAGAGAGGGAGCAAGAGTGTCTTAACTCATACATTTGTGCATAACAATTATTCTTAAATTTTTTTTTTTTTTTTTTTTTTAGTGACAGGGTTTCACCATCTTGGCCAAGCTGGTCTTGAACTCATGACCTTGTAATCCACCCACCTTGGCCTCCCAAAGTGCTGGGATTACAGGCGTGAGCCACCGAACCTGGCCCAACAATTATTCTTATATTTTAGTTATTGAAAGGGCTGGTAGAAAAACTAGGTAAATAATATTATAATTATAGCACTTACTAAACACTATAGAACACGTACTATGTGCCAGGCATTTCGGGAGGCTCTCTCTGTGCATTATCTCATTTAATTAGGTTCATGGACAGCATTCTGCTTTCTTAGTTTAGGCATGGCCTCCACAGTAAGGATTATCAAAAGCCTAAAAATATGTAAAAGAAACACGGAAGGTATTTGTTGTGCTCCTTGGGGAAGCTAGGCAAATCCTTTCAACTGAAAACCATGGTGATTTCCAAGGTCTCTGCCGCTCCCCATCCCCACGGT
Source organism: Alouatta palliata (assembly GCA_004027835.1). Lineage (NCBI taxonomy): Eukaryota > Metazoa > Chordata > Mammalia > Primates > Atelidae > Alouatta > Alouatta palliata. The sequence goes on along the minus strand of PVKV010010596.1, from coordinate 23,841 downwards.
CCACTTCCTCTTCTCACTGTTCCTCTCAGAAAAGACCTTTGGACTCAGCCACCACGAAATGGTAGCACTTTATTTATGGTCTCTTTAGAGCGTAGGTTTTCCTAATGGGTCGGCCTGTCCTGTTTAACATCCTTGGCAGGGACCAAGGCATACGCAGTGCAAACTCTCACTAAAATCGCCGAGCCCTTTGTCTTTCAGTGTCTAAAATATGAACGCCAATGGAATCAGGCCAGAGTTTGAATTCTAGTCTCTTAGACTTTGTTTCCCCTGTCCATAAAATGACTGGGGTAATTATTTCCTCCTGCAGTTTATTTATGTATTCACTAATTCATCCATCCATCCATCCATCCATCCATCCATCCATCCATCCATCCAGTTTACTGAGTACCTACTATGTGTCAGGCCCTGTTCTAGGGTGGAAACTAAGCGAATGACGTACCTGAAGGTCTCTGGAAGCTCCAAAGCCCTAAGCAGTTGCTGCTTTTACTATCAGTGGTCAGGTGTTTTTTTCCCTACAAATCAACAGAACAAAGAAAATTATCTAAACTTCGAGGACACAGGGAGGAACTTCTTGGCACAGAACTTTCCAAACACTTTTTCCTGAAGGGATTCAAGAAGCAAGAAAGGTCCTCGTTCGCTAGGACCTTCTCTGAGCTGTCCTCAGGATGCTTCTGGGGCTATTTTTCTTGCCCAGAGAATCAAGAAACCCTTCAGTGAATTCCTGGGCTGTAGTTATAAACCGAAATTCTCATTCTGCCAGGTAGCATTCAACGAAAATCTGCTGGGTTTCAGTTTCCAGGAATTAAAAGTGAAGGTCCGAGCCCTTAACTGGCTGGGGCACCGTTAGCGAGTCACTTAGCATCTCTGCGGCCCGTTTGCAAAGCGAGGGCGTGGGCTTACGGTGCCTCCAGCCTGAAGTCCTCGAATGAGTGCCCCTTGTCCCAAGCTGGGGTGCGCACCCCAGATCAAAGATCGCCAAGGTACAGACAGCAAACTCATCCAATCCAGTGCATGACTTCCTAAATATCACGAGACTTTAAGAAAAGGAAACTGAAAACGGGAAAGTCCCTTTCTCTAACCTGGCACGGCGTCGCTGGCTTGGAGACCGGTGACGGTCCCCGCGGGCCTTCTCCTGATTGGCTGTCCCCGCGGGCCTTGTCCTTATTGGCTGTGCCCGACTCCGTATAACATAAATAGAGGCGTCGAGTTGCGCGGGCATTACTGCAGCGGACCGCACTTGGGTCGAGATGGCTCGCTTCGTGGTGGTAGCCCTGCTCGCGCTACTCTCTCTGTCTGGCCTGGAGGCTATCCGGCGTAAGTCTCTCCTCCCGTCCGGCGCTGGTCCTTTCCCTCCCGCCCCAACTCTCTGTAGCCCTCTCTGTGCTCTCTCGTTCCGTTACCTGCCCCCAAGTTTTCCTTCGTGGCCCCCCGGGGGGCTAATCCACGGCTCGGTCTCCGGAGAAGCGGTGGGGTGGCCTGGGAGTCGGGGGGGGGGGCGGCGCGCCCCCGGGAGGCGCGCTTCTTGCTCCTTTCGGCGGGGAGCAGGGGAGACCTTTGGCCTGCGGGGACTGGAGGGTCGGGACAAAGTTTAGGGCGTTGATAGGCCTCAGAGCGCCGAGGTGGGGGGAAAGTTTCTCTTCCGCTCTTTCGCCGGGCCTCGGGCTACGCGAGCGCAGCTGGAGTGGGGACGGGTAGGCTCGGCCCAAAGGCGCGGAGCTGACGGCTGTGAATGCGCGGAGAGGCGCCTGGGGTCTGGGGGAGGCGTCGCGCGGGTCAGCCAGTCCGCTGCGGCTCTGCTTTCCCCGGACCGGAGAGCTGTGGACGTCGTCCAGGCGTCCGCTAAGTTAGCCTGCCCTGGCGCCTCCGGGTCTACGTGGGGCCACACCGTGGCGAGGAGACAGCACGCGACGTTTGTAGAATGCTTGGCTGTGTTACAAAGCAGTTTCCGCCATAGGTGACTACTATGATTATTTTCTGCCTCTCACAGATGAGGAAACTGAGGCACCCAGGTTTTAAGAAACTTAATTACACAGAAGATAAATGGCAACAATCAAGACTGAAATCAAGCCTGACCAGGGCCTTTTGCGGGTGCGAGTGCCTTTTGGCTGTAATCCGCATATTTTTTCGGAAACACGCCTGCCTTCTGCGTGAGATTTTCCAGAGGAAACTGGGCGGCCGTAGGCCCTGTGGTCTTTTCTTACAGAAGGCTTCCTCTGTGGCGCTTTGCCGGGTTATTTCCGAGTTGTACTGTGCCTTTTACTTTCAGTTTTGAAAACGTGAAGGGGTTGGGTGTAGCGGCTCACGCCTGTAATCCCAGCACTTTCAGAGGCCGAGTTGGGAGGATCGCTTGAAGTCAGTAGTTTGAGACCAGCCTGGTCAACATGGCGAAACCTCATCTCTACAAAAAATAAAAACAAAAAATAGCTGGGTGTGGTGTCTCACGCCTGAGGTCCCAGCTGCTCGGGAGGCCGAGGCGGGAGGATCTCTTGAGCCCAGGAGTTTCAGCTATCCTGGCACCACTGCACTCCAGCCTGGGCAACAGAGCGAGACCCTGTCTCTTAAAAAAGAAAAAGAAGGCCGGGCACGGTGGCTCACGCCTGTAATCCCAGCGCTTTGGGAGGCCGAGGCAGGTGAATCACCTGAGGTCAGGAGTTCGAGACCAGCCTGGCCAACATGGTGAAACCTTGTCTCTACTAAAAATACAAAAATTAGCTGGGCGTGGTGGCGGGTGCCTAATCCCAGCCACTCGGGAGGCTGAGGCAGGAGAATGGCTTGAACCCAGAAGGTGGAGGTTGCAGTGAGCCGAGATCGCGCCATTGCACTCCAGCCTGGGTGATAGAGCGAGACTCCATCTCAAAAACAAGAACAACAAAAACAACAACAACCAAAAAAAAAAAAGGAAAAAGTGAAGGTTTGTCAAAGTCAGGGGAGTTATAAAACCATTAATAAAGGTAATCCAAGATGGTTACCAAGACTGTTGAAGACACCAAAGATCTTGAGCACTTTGTAAATACCTGGCAATACACTAAGCTCTCTCACCTTTTCCCTGGCAAAAAAAATGATAAAAGGCAGAATGTTTTGATCATGGGAAAATTACATTTAATTTGAATACAATTTATTTACAAAATAAAGAATAATGTATATGTCATCACCATTATTGGATTTGCTAGTTATGTTAGATGTTGTTTTAAAAAATAACACTGATGTTTTTTAAGAAAATCTTAGTTTGAAATTTTCCAAAGTAATCCATGCCATACATAGACCATTTCTGGAAGATACCACGAGAAATATGTAATGGTGATTGCCCTTGAAGGTCTATTTTCCCCTCTGTCCTGTGTGTGAGTTTTGTTTTGTTTTACTGTGGGCATAAACTAATTTTTCGGTTAACCTTTGGAAACTTAAATAACTCTCCAAAAGTCATAAAGCCAGTAACTGGTTGAGCCTAAATTTAAACTCAGCCTGTCTGATAACTGTCCTCTTCTTAGAAAAGATTACAGTGATGTTGTCACAAAATCTTGCCTCCTTCCCTCAAACAGAGAATTCCAGGCAAGATGAACCTGTGCTCTGACCCCTGTGGCATTTATTATGTTCTTATTATTAGAAGCTCAAATGCAAAGAGCTCTCTTAGCTTTTAATGTTATGAAAAAAATCAGCCCTTCATTAGGATCCCCAGTCCAGTTCTTGAAGGGGCTAGTAGCCTTTCCTTGATGATAGGGTGTTTCTGGAAAGATAAGTCTGGTCTAGGTGGCCTGGTACTCCTCCTTTTCTCCATCACCTCCCAGATATGGAGGAGTAGCTGCCTTTTAGTGATCATGTACCCTGAATATATGTATATTTAAAAGAATTTTTTACACATATATTTAGTGCCAATCTGTATGTTTAGTAGCACTAACACTTCTCTTCATTTTCGATGAAAAATACGGAGTTTATAGTATTTTTTTCCCACTTCTCCATGGTTGGTCTAGTGATGCCTCTCACTTTGGAAGCACTGGTTTTATAACATTAAGCAATGTATTCCCAACCTGCCTAGTTACAGAAATCACCTGTGGATGCTAATTAAAATGCAAATCCCACTGTCACATGCATTATTCCATTTGATCATAATGGAGAGTATGCTCTGTCCCATTTGCCATAGTCCTCACCTATCCCTATTGTGTTTTATTGGGTCCAACTCAACCATTTAAGGTATTTGCCAGCTGTTGTATGCATTTAGGTTTTGTTTCTTTGTTTTCTAGCTCATGAAATCAGGTACAAAATCAGAGAGGGGTTTGGCATATAAACCTTAAGCGGAAATAAAGAAGTTTTGTTGTTTGTTAAGAACATACCTTGGGTTAGTTGGGTGCGGTGGCTCACACTTGTAATCCCAGGACTTTGGGAGGCCAAGGAGGGTGGATCACTTGAGGTCAGGAGTTTGAAACCAGCCTGGCCAACATGGTAAAACCCTGTACCTACTAAAAATACAAAAATACAAAACCCAGCTGCTCGGGAGGCTGAGGCAGGAGAATCATTTGAACCTGGGAGGCGGAATTTGCAGTGGGCTGAGCTCTCACCACTGCACTCCAGCCAGGCAAATGAGACTCCATCTCAAAAAAATAAAAATAAATAAATAAGAACATACCTTGGGTTGATCCACTTAGGAACCTGAGGTAACAATAACAACATCTGCCACTTACAGAGCAATTGCTATGTGGCCAGGCACTCTACTAGACACTTAATACATTTTAGAAAATCAGATGGGTGTAGATCAAGGCAGGAGCAGAAACGAAAAAGAAAGAAGTAAGCATAAGAAAAAAAACAGAAGGGGTGGAAACAGCACAATAACATGAGTAATTTGATGGGGCTATTATGAACTGAGAAATGAAGTTTGAAAAGTAGCTTGGGACCAAATCATGTAGACTCTTGAGGGATATCTTAAGGAGTGCTATGGGTGCTCAGAAGCCATCAGAAGTCCTTGAGAGCCTCCAGAAAAAGGCTCTTAAAAATGCAGCACAATCTCTAGTGACAGAAGATACTGCTAGAAATCTGCTAGAAAAAAACAAAAAGGCATGTATAGAGGAATTATGTGGGAAAGATACCAAGTCATATTTATTCCTCAAAATGGAGGTGGCTTGTTGGGAAGGGGGAAGCTCATTTGGCCAGAGTGGAAATGGAACTGGGAGATAAATTGATGATCAAATGTAAACACTTGGTGCCTAATCTAGCTTGAGACCAAGTTATCCCCAATTGAAATACCCTGGTAATTAATATTCATTTGTCTTTTCCTGATGTTCCTCAGATGCTCCAAAGATTCAGGTTTACTCACGTCATCCGGCAGAGAATGGAAAGCCAAATTTCCTGAATTGCTATGTGTCTGGGTTTCATCCATCTGACATTGAAGTTGACTTACTGAAGAATGGAAAGAAAATTGAAAAAGTGGAGCATTCAGACTTGTCTTTCAGCAAGGACTGGTCTTTCTATCTCTTGTACTACACCGAGTTTACCCCCAATGAAAAAGATGAGTATGCCTGCCGTGTGAGCCATGTGACTTTCCCAACACCCAAGACAGTAAAGTGGGGTAAGTCTTATGTTCTTTTGTAGGCTGCTGAAAGTTGTGTATGAGTAGTCATGTCATAAAGCTGCTTTGATATAAAAAAAATTCGTCTGTGGCCATACTGCCCTGAATGAGTCCCATCCCATCTGATAAAAAAAATCTGCTGGCCAGGCGAGGTGGCTCACGCCTGTAATCCTAGCACTTTGGGAGGCCGAGGTGGGTGGATCACCTGAGGTCAGGAATCATGACCAGCCTTGCCATCATGGTGAAACCCCATCTTAAAAAAAAAGAAAAAAAAATCTGCATATTGGGATTATCAGGGAATGTGCTTAAAGATCAGATTAGTGACACCTGCTGAGAGACAGCACAGCATGGTTTCTGAACCAGCAGTTCCCTGCAGTTGAGCAGGGAGCGGCAGCAGCAGTTGCACGAATACATATGCACTCCTGACACTTCCTACCTACTGACTCCCTCTAGCTTTCGTGGCAGCTTCAGGTATATTTAGCACTAACGAACATCTCAGGAAGGTAGAGGCCTTTGTAAGTCCTGCTATCGTAGCATCCTGTAATCCTGGACTCCTCCAGTACTCTCTGGCTGGATTGGTATCTGAGGCTAGGAGGCAGGGCTTGTTCCTGTTTGGGGTATTCATGGATAGGAACAGCAGCCTATTTTGCCAGCCTTATTTCTAATAGTTTTAGACACTTGTTAGTACATGGTATTTTTTGTTTTGTTTTAACACAGTGTAAACAAATAGTACATGGTATTTTAAAAGTAAAACTTAATGTCTTCCTTTTTCTTTCTCCACCATCTTTTTCATAGATCGAACCATGTAACCAGCATCATGGAGGTGAGTTCTTGACTTTAATTAAATGTTTTTTGTTTCACTGGGGACTATTTATAGACAGCCCTAACATGATAACCCTCACTATGTGGAGAACATTGACAGAGTAGCATTTTAGCAGGCAAAGAGGAATCCTATAAGGTCACATTCCCTTCTCCTATGGAGTGGCATGAAAAAGGTATGTGGCCCCAGGTGTGGCCACATTACTGACTCTACAGGGAGGGCAAAGGAACTGCCAGTGTGGTATCACAGGATAGGGGCAGGTGGTTACCCACATTATCTACAAGGCTTTCATCTTTCTTCTGCCATTTCCACATTGGACATCTCTGCTGAGAAGAGGGCTTTCAAAAATGAACCACTCTCTTCCTTTGTATAATAGCTGTTTTATTCTTCAGACAGACGAGAGTAGTTATACAGTTCTGCAGATGTCCCATTCCTGTGTGGGGACTGTGTTTGCCTGTTAGAGGCTCCCAGGCCACTAGAGGAGATAAAAGGAAATAGCTTGTTATAACTTGATGTAATGATACTATAATAGATGTAACTACAAGGAGATCCAGAAGCGAGAGAGAGAGAGGAGCTTGGACTTCTCTGCATCTTTAGTTGGAGTCCAGAGGTATAAGATCCAGCTTTTCATGAAATTCTACTGCCCAGGGTACCTTGATGCTGAAAACCCATTCAAATATCCTGTTATATTGCAGAACAGGGAATTGATTTGGGAGAGCATCAGGAAGGTGATGATCTGCCCAGTCACACTGTTACTAAATTGTAGAGCCAGGACGTGAACTCTAATATAGTCATGTGTTACTTAATGATGGGAACATGTTCTGAGAAATGGTTACACAAACCTAGGTGTTGTGGCCTACTACACACATAGGCTGTATGGTATAACCTATTGCCCCTAGGCTACAAACCTATACAGCCTGTTACTGTACCAAATACTATGGGCAGTTGTAACACAATGGTTAAGTATTTGTTTATCTAAACATAGAAAAGGTATAGTAAAAATATGCTATTGTAATTGTATGAGACCACTGTCAGATATATAGTCCATCACTGACCAAACATTGTATCAGCATCTTTTCTTCTAAGATTTTGGGAGCACCAATAGGATACACTAACTGGATATACTCTTTGTAATGGGTTTGGAGAACTGTCTGCAGTTACTTCTTTTAAAAAGGTAATGTACACAGTAGAAGTTAGACAGGTTTGGTGCAGAGATCTGCAATCCAAATAAAATAAATTAATTTGCTAACCTTTTTCTTTTCTTTTCTTTTCAGGTTTGAAGATGCCACATTTGGATTGGATGAATTCCAAATTCTGCTTGTTTACTTTTTAATATTGCTATGCTTATTCACTTTATGCACAAAATTTAGGGTTATAATAATGTTAACATAGACATCATCATCTTTATAATTCTACTTGGAGTGCTGCTCCACATTTGAGGTATCTGGGCAGGTAGCTCTAGGAGGGAGCAGAGAATTCTCATAACCAACATCAACATCTTAGTCACATCTGAACTCTTCAATCTCTTGTACTCAAAGCTTGATAGATAGTTATGCAGGTTTAAGCTAACTTCTAATTTACATACTTTGTTTAGAATTTGGGGGAAATTTTTAGAAATATAATTGATAGGATTATTGGAAATCTATTATAATGGATGAAACATTTTGTCATATAAGGAATATTTACTTCCTATACATTTGATAAAGTATAGTTGTGGTTAATCTGGTGTATTTTTGTTCCAGAAATTAAATAAATCGTAAAACTTGATGTGTTGTCTCTTATATCTTACTCCCACTATTACACCTTTATTTTTAAACAGGGAAACAGTCTTCAAGTGCCACTTGGTAAAAAGTGTGAACCCCTTGTATATAGAGTTTGGCTTATAGTGTAAGGGACCTTAATGATCTGCATTTTCTAGATGAGGAATCTGATGTTCAGTGAAGTTAAATGACATAATTGGGGTGACACAGCTGTCTAGCGGGAGGCCAGCCTTCTATATTTTAGCCAGAGCTCTTTGCTGTGGGCCAAGTCACGAGGAGTATGCAGACTCTAAGAGGGAGCAACAGTATCTGAAGGATTTAATATTTTAGCAAGGAATAGATATATAGTCATCCCTTGGTATTGATGGGGGATTGGTTCCTGGACCTTCCCTTGGACACCAAAATCCATGGATAGTTAAGTCCCTTCTATAAAACGGTACAATATTTGCATATAACCTATGCCGTGCTTTTGTATGCTTCAAATCATTTCTAGATTACTTATAATACCTAATATAACATAAATGCTATGTAAACAGTTGTTATATTATTCAAGGAAAATGACAGGAAAAAAAAGTCTGTACATGTTCAGTGAAGACACAACCATCACCTTTTTTCCCCCAATATTTTTGATCCATAGTTTGCTGAATCCACAGATGTGGAGCCCCTGGATACAAAGGGCCAACTATACTTTGAATGACAACAGATTTAAAGTTTTCAAGGCATAGTTTTATACATGACCAAAAATCTGAGTTAGCTAGTTCTAAGTACTGACAGGATAAATAAAACACAACACTGCTCACAATCTTCTCAGTTTAGCAAAGGGACAGATAGGCACTCAAATAATTAAAATATGTCCTGATAATATAGGTAAGCGTGCAAAGAACTTGGCAGTAGGAAACTGTGTTCATGCTGGGCGAGGTGTCTCATGTCTGTAATCACAGCATTTTGGGAGGCTGTGGTGGGATGATCACTTGAGCCCAGGAGTCCAAGACCAGCCTGGGTGACATAGTGAGACCCTGTCTCAATTCAAAAAATTGAATTGAAAAAACAAAAAATAAATTTTTCAAAAAAGAAATGTTGTTCAAGGAACAACAACAAAAAACTAGGGAGGTGTTAGGGAAGGCATTTGCCTGAGCTGAGAGTAGGTGGGTAGTGGTTCTCTCGATTGGCTTGGTGGGTGGGGCCTGGGTTTCCAGGCTTGGGAGCCAGGAAGGACAGCTTTGTGGCAGATTTGGGTAATTCCAAACAGTGGAGCAAGGGTATCTGGGGGAAGACTTGGAACTGGGCTGAACAAATTGGAGGGTGATACTCTGAAAGAAAAACGAAAGTTTTAAAATTTCTACTCTTACACAGAACGCTTCTGTAACCAGATGTGTAGGGGTTTTCTCCCACACTCTGTTAGAAGAAAACTTTAGACAGATTGAATTTAACTGAGCAAAAATGATTCTAGAACCAGGCAGCTGCAGGAACCAGAATAGCTTCAAAGCGACTCTGGGAGCGCCACATGGTTGGATAACATTTAGAAACAGAAAAAGGAAAGTGACGTATAGAAAATGGAAGTCAGAGGCAGAAACAGCCATATTGGTTGCAGCTCAGCATTTGCCTCATTTAAACAAGGTTTGAAGAGTTGGCCGCCTGTGATTGACCGAAAATCTGTGGTATAAAAGTTACAGTCTGTTTACACATCCAGTTAGGTCAACTTCCTGGCCTCAAGCAATCCTCCCGCCTCAGGCTCCCGAGTAGCTGGGACTGCAGTTACATGTCACCATGTCTGGCTAATTTTGATTTTTTAATTTTTAGTAGATATGAACTCCTGGCCTTGAGCAATCCTTTCGCCTCAGCTCCCAAAGTGCTGGGATTACAGGTGTGAGCCACTGCGCCCAGCAAAGGCAACTTTAGGCCAAACCTTTTTTTGAGACAGTTTCTCTCTTGTTGACCAGGCTGGAGTGCAGTAGCAACATCTTGGCTCATTGCAACCTTCACCTCCAGGGTTCAAGTGATTCTCATGCCTCAGCCTCCCAAGTAGCTGGGATTACAGGCATGTGCCACCAAGCCCAGCTAATTTTGTATTTTTAGTAGAGATGGGGTTTCACCATGTTGGCCAGGCTGGTATCAAACTCCTTGTCTCAAGTGATCCTCCGGCCCCAGCCTCCCAGAGTATTGGGATTACAGGCACAAGTCACTGCGCCCAGCCTAGGCTAAACTTAATTTAACAACACCAATCTCCAGTGGACATTGGTGGATACATTATAGGATACCAAATGAGTATCCTATAATTCAATTCTATTGTGATGAGATCTACCTGGAGACAACGTCAGATCCTACTGGTTTAGGGTTCAGTCTCACAAGACTGCCCTCCACTTCAGATGCTAATCGCACATAGTAGGTTGTCACCTATACGTCTGACTGACCAGCTGGAAACTAGGACTCCCATGACTCCCTTTTGATTTTTATTAATTTGCTAGGACAGTTCACAGGACTCAGGGAAACACATTTACCAATCTACTATAGAAGATATTAAAGGCTACAGACGAACAGCTAGATGAAGAGATAAATAGGGCTATATGTAGGCGGTTGTGGAGGTGTCCATGCCCTCTCCAGGTGTATGCCGCTCTCCCAGCACCGCCACACATTCAGCAGACAGGAAGCTCATCAAATTTTGATGTTCAAGAGTTTTTATAGCGCTTGATCTCCAGCTCCCCTTTACCTTACCCAGAGGTGAATGGGTGGGGTTGGAAGTTCCAAAACTCTAATCTTCTCATCACTTGGTCTTTCTGGTGACTGGCACTATCCTGAGGCTATCTAGGGGCCGCATCCTATAGTGACCATAACTTCGTTAGCATACACCCAAGGACTATCAAAGAGGTTTATTATTAATAACAAAATACACTCCTATCACTCTAGAAATTCAAAAGATTTTAGGAACTTATTTTTTTTCCACAGAAAGGTTATTCAGAAGGTTTTAGGAATTTATGACAGGAACTGGGGACAAAGATCAAATGTGTTTCATATTATATCACACTTACCTAGGCCATTCATTAACTCTTCACCTGGCTGCAAACTAAAATTACATGTAGAGTTTATTAAAACGCACACACACACACACACACACACACACATACAAAACCCAGGCTGGGCATGGTGGCTCACCCCTGTAATCTCAACATTTTGGGAGGCCAAGGTGGGCGAATCACGAGGTCAGGAGTTCGAGACTAGCCTGGCCAACATGGTGAAACCTTGTCTCTACTAATAATTCAAAAATTACCCAGGTGTAGTGGTGAGTGCCTGCAATCTCAGCTACTCAAGAAACTGAGGCAGGCGAATGGCTTGAACCTGGGAGGCACAGGTTGCAGTGAGCTGAGATCATGCCATTGCACTCCAGCCTGGGTGACAGAGTGAGACTCCGTCTCAAAACAACAACAACAACAACAACAACCTCATTAGCTTCCCAGACTCCCATCCAGGCCAACTAAATCATAATCTCTAGGTATGGAGCCCAGGTATAGTGTTATTTTTTTAAAAAATCTCTAGTTTTAATGTATATCCAACACTGAGAGACCCATTGAGTCAAATCATAAAGAACTGTTTTCATCCCATTTCATTCAACAGAGCTATTTTAAAAGGGGCTGCTCTGCTGGCTGATAGTACAAGGTAACAGTATGTCAAAGTCAAATGAAATATAAAGGTGAATCTCTGAAATTAAAATGTTTTATTTGAGAGGAAAGAACTGGAATTCACGGCATACAGACTGACTGGCTGGTCTTTGGCGTGTCTGAAGTACAAAAAGGTTTTATAAAATGGGGAAATGTTACATATTGCTCTGATAAATTTCACTGGTGCTAGTAAAGTTTAGAGGAGCTGGCAAGTTCTAACTGGTAAATGATGGCAATGACCAGAACTAGTCTTAGAGTTGTAGCAGGTTGTTTCAGTAGCCATTAGTTAAAACTGGTTTCAGGTGATAGCAGGCGGTTTCAGCTGCCAGGCTTGCAGAAAATTGCATTTTTGGAGCAATGTTTTGTGTCCCGAGTGCGTCTCCATGGCTTCTTGACTCTGTTTTAGTTGAGTAAGACAAAAATGACCGGGTTTGTCTGATCAATTTTCACAGTTCCTTTGGAGCATGCCTTAGTTCCTCTTTTCAGAAGAAGAGACCAAGCAAATAGGAGGAATACTGGAAGCTTAATCAAGCTTATTAAATATAATTGTGCAATGCAAATTAAACTGAAAAGTCCCAACATCAGTAACAAAGAACTAGATCTTACACACTAACATGGAAGAATACTCATACTATATTGCTGAAATAAAAATTAGTTTCTAGAAAATATATATGAGAAGCTACTTTAAAAAAAACAAACTACGTGGGGGTGGTGGCTCACGCCTGTAATCCCAGCATTTTTGGAGGTTGAGGTGGGAGGATTGCTTGAGCTAAGAAGCTTGAGACAAGCCTGGGCAACATAGTGAAACCCGGTCTCAAAATAAAAAAATTAAAAATTAGCCTGGCACAGTGGTGCTACTTGGGAGGCCAAGGTGGAAGGACTGCTTTAGCTCAGGATGCCACAGTGAGCTGTGATTGCCACCACTACACTCAGCCTGGGTGACAGAGTGAAACCCTGTCTCAAAAAGAAAAACACAAAAAAAGAACCCCCATTTATAAACACATGCATTACATATTTGCATCACACAAGAAGCAAATATGGAAGGCTATATCTGAATTGTTGTCCCAAGGCATGGGAGAGGAGTAAATAAAGAAGAGAAAGGTGACCAGTCTGTGGAAAATCAATTTGTTAAAAACCATTTCAGATGGCATTTTTCTGAAGCCCTATATATGAAGAGAGGAGAGGAATTTTGGGGTAGATTGGGAGTGGAAGGGTAGGTGGGGAGGTGGGACAGGCTCAGATCCTAAGCAGTGGTGTTTCCCTCCCACTGCTAACCATGGCCAGTAGTGGGAATGGTGTTGTGTCCTTCTAAGGACTGAAAGATGTGGCACCTGAGCCAATTGTCACCTATGTGGCCTGGACAAATAGAAGAAGAATGGAGCCCATAATACTCCTCTAACTTCCCCAGACCAGAAGGCTGGTCTCACCCCAGACTGTGTTGGTGAAAGGGATGATGGAGCCTGGCTGTCAGCTTGAGGTAAACTGATCACTGGAAGAACTATTTGGCTAATTGATATATTAAAAAATAGTGTTTTGGAAAATTAATTTTAGAATTGTTCAAAAGTTATCATCATCATCGTCATCATCAAAAATGATGGCTGGCACAGAGTCTTATGCCTGTAATCTCAGCACTTTGGGAGGCTCAGGTAGGTGGGTCACTTGAGGACAGGAGTTTCAGACCAGCCTGGCCAACATGCCAAAATGCTGTCTCTACTAATGATACAAAAATTATGCAGGCATGGTGGTGCATGCCTGTAATCCTAGCTGCTTGGGAGGCTGAGGCACAGGAGAATTGCCTGAACCTGGGAGATGGAGGTTGCAGTGAGCAGAGATGGCGCCACTGCACTCAAGCCTCAGTGACAAAGTGAGACTGTGTCTCAAAATAAAGGAAAAGAAAAAATAAAAAATTGTGTAAACCCCTGCAATCCCTTATAACATGGAAATTACCATCTTTTGGACCCTACTATATTCTACGGTACAGAGGTGGCTCTCAGTGTGTACACATCACTCCCTATTTTATGTTATAGTTATTTAAAAATTTTTAATTTAAATAATTTTAAATTGTAATAATTTTTTATCAAATAGGTGTCCTTACATTTCCTTAGATACTCATCCCTTGAACAATACAGAGTTTGAAGTGCCAACCCCCCATGCAGTCAAAGTCCAAGTATAACCTTTGATGCCTCAGAACTTAACTGCTCTGCTTACAGCCATTACTGGAGATAGTGAAAAGAAAAAGAAAATGAAAACTTAACTACTAATAGCTTATTGCTGACTGAAAGCCACCTATCAGTAACATAAACAGTCAATTAACACATCATTTATGTTATATATACTATATATACTGTATTCTGACAATGAAGTAAGCTAGAGAGAAACAAATGTTATTAAGAAAATCATAAGAAAGAAAATATATTTACTATACATTAAGTGGCAGTGGATCATCATAAAGATCTTCATTCTCATCATCTTCACATCGAATAGGCCAGGAGGAGGAGGAAGAGAAGGGGTTGGTCTTATTGTCTCGGGTTGGCAGAGGTGTAAGAAAATCCACATGAAAGTGGACCCTTGGCCAGGCATGGTGTCTCATGCGTGTAATCCTAGAACTTTGGGAGGCCGAGGCAGGCAGATCGTCTGAGGTCAGGAGTTCGAGACCAGCCTGGCTAACATGGTGAAACCCCATTGCTAATAAAAATACAAAAATAAGCTGGGTGTGGTGGTGCATGCCTATAATCTCCGCTACACGGGAGGCCGAGGCAGGAGAATCACTTGAACCCAGGAGGCAGAGGTTGTAGTGAGGGGAGTTCGCAACACTGCACTCCTGCCTGGGCAACAGAACAAGACATTGTCTCCAAAAAAAAAAGTCTCGGGGGAACTCTAGCATCACTTGAGCCCAGGAGGTTGAGGCTGCAGTGAGCAGAGATCATGACACTTCACTTGCACCCCAAACCTGTGTTGTTCAAAGGTTAACTGTATCCTCCTTTAAAAAAGTGGTTATTGTTATTTTAAAAAAAGTGGTTATTGTTAAATAATAATTTTTATATCTTACTTTTTTCATGATACCTATGGAAAATATGTCATAAATGGACATGTCTTTCTAGTTTTTTCAACAACCACTTTCACAGTATTTTTGGGCTGTTGCTTTTTACTTATCATTCTTGTGTTGTAAACCCTTGAAGCAAATCTCAAGCTCTTTCTTTTATTTTTTGAGACAGGGTATCACCCTGTTATCCAGGCTTGTGTGCAGTGGCATAATCTTGGCTCACTGGAGCCTCATCCTCTTGGACTCAAGCAATCCTCTCATCTCAGCCTCCCAAGTAGCTGAGACCACAGGTGCATACCACCCATGCCTGGCTAATTATTTTGTATTTTTTTTTGTAGAGATGGGGTATCACTATGTTGCCCTGGCTGATCTTGAACTCTTGGGTTCTAGTGACCCTCCAGTCTTGACCTCTCAAAGTGCTGGGATTACAAAGCCACCACATCCAGCCTCTTCCTTTAATAAAATAAATATTTTGTCTATGAATACAGCCATCAAAGTTTTAGGGGCAAAAATTGGTATTGTTTTTGCCTGGAGTCTAGACCTGTAGGAAAAATCTGAAGACTGGGTTCTAGATATCTTAAAATAAATAATAAAGTATCTGTGAGTACCTTTATCGAAAAGTTTGTGCATAGAAATTATTCTGGTACTTTGCAGAGTTACAAGAAGGGCTAATAGAAAAAAAAAAACTGGTAAATACAATTGAAAATAACAGTCGAGCTTATATTAAGCACTTAATATGCATTAAACTCTATAAATCTCCTGTCATTAGTTGGATGCAATGATTAGACATCTTTGGTCCTCCACAACATAGATGATTAAAAAGTCTAAGAAACTGAGGTGGTATCTATATCTTTGGTAAGATACACTGGCCCAACTGAAGCCTGCAATGATGTGCAGGCTTCCCCTCCCCCATGAACCACTTCCTCTTTTTAGTGTTTTCACTTAGAAAAACAGAGAGGACTTTTGCTGCCACTGAATGACATAGCATAGTTTAAATGGTTTTCTAGTTATTTATTATGGTTCGAATGTTTGTTCCCTCTGAAATTGATGCTGAAACTTAATTCTGGCTGGGTACAGTGGCTCACACCTCTAATCCCATCACTTTGGGAGGCTGAGACTGGAGGATCACCTGAGCCCGGAGTTTGAGACCAGCCTGGGCAACATAGTGAGGCCGCCTCTCTACAAAAACAAACAAAAATTAGCTGGGTGTGGTGGCACACACCTGTAGTCACAGCTACTTGGAAGGCGGAGGCCAGAGGATTGCTTGAGCCCAGGAGGAGTTAAGAGCAGTCTGGGCAATATAGGAGACTCTCTCTCTCTCTCTCTCTCTCTCTCTCTCTCTCTCTTTCTCTCTCTCTTTCTCTCTCCCTCTCTTTCTCTCTCCCTCTCTCTCTCTCCATCCATCCAAAAGAAATTAAAAAATAGAAAAGAAAGTTAATTCTCAATATAACAGTATTAAGCAGGTCCTTTAGGAGGTGACTGGGTCATGAGGGCTTCTTCATGAATGGATCATTGGATTAATGGTTATCCTGAGAATAAGTCTGTTATAAAAGGCAGTTTGGTTCTATCTCTTGTGTCCCTCTAGACCTTTATCTTTAGCCATATTATGGTGCCTCTAGCCTTTATCTGATACCTTTAGCCATGTTTTGAGGCACTAGGCCCTCACCCAAAGCAAACTAGATACAACCCCTGAACATTCAACTTCTCAGCCCCCTCCAGAACTGTAAGAAATACATTTTTCTTTCTTTTTTCTTTTTTTTTTTTTTTTGAGATAGGCTCTTGCTCTGTCATTGTGCCACTGCAGCCTCAAACTCTTGGGGTCAAGTGATCCTCCTGCCTCAGCATCCTGAGTAGCTGGGATTACAGATGTGCATCATCATGTATAGCTAATTTTAAAAAACTTTTTGTAGAGACAGGTTCTCACTATGTTGCCAAGGTTGGTCTCAAACTTCTGGCCTCAAGTGATCCCCTAGCCTCGGCCTCCCCAAAAGATGGGATTACAGGCATGAGCCACCGCATCTGGCTTCTTTTCTTGTATATTATCTGATCTCAGGTATTCTGTTATAGCAACAGAAAGACTAAGACAGAATCCTTAGCTGTCTACAAGTGTGCATGCCATTTTAATAATCTGAAGAGTCAGTGAGAGTCTTAGGTGGAGTCTTGCAAAAGCAGGCCCTGAGCCAAAGATTTGGATGCAAATGGCTTATTAAGAAAGGGCTCCTTGAGATTGCTCCATTGCACTCCTGCCTGGGCAAGAAGAATAAAACTCCGTCTCAGAGAAAAAAGTGGGGGGGCTCCTAGGAAAAAAACAGTAAAGGAGTTGGGGGATGAAGGACAGGGAATGGGAAGAAGCCAAGCAAGAGTGTGATTTCAGAAGTCCTACAGTCAGCTTGATCACTCGGGAAGCTCTAGAACAAAGAACACACCTTGGAGTTTTTCCTTCCTCAAACACAAAGGAGCTGGGCTTTGGTGCTCTACATCAGCCTGTCTTTGGCTATCTAGGATTGTGGAATGAGGTGAAACATAAGACCCCCAGATACTTCCAGCTTCCTACAGTGTCTGAGGGTAATCCGAAGATGCTAGCTGTTAGGAGCAAACTATGCAGAAGCTGAGGACTGGCTCAAAAAGCCAGATCTGGGTGAGTCATGTTTCCTGTTAACACCCTCTGCTGGGCCCACAACACATGCATCCCCAAACTCTCATTACAAGTTCAGAGGTTCTAAGGGGATAGTATTAAAGTGTGTAGGACATTGGACTCAGACCTGAGTTTGAATCCTAATTCCACAAAAGGAATTGGAAAAGAGTCACATTGTTGACTTGATGCTTTGTCGCCATATCCATAAAGTGGGATAATTATTCCTATATCATAAAATGTACTTATTTATTCACTTAATCATTTGTTAAATAAATATGGAGTGTCTACTTCGTGCCAGGCACTCTTAGGGTTGTTCTGAGAAGGGGATGGCAATGAGAAGGGTGCTGTAAGATGCAAGACTCTAGGCAACTGCTTTTACTTCCAGTCGTTCCTTATTTTCACAGCTCATTAGAGCAAATTACCACAGCAGGGAGACACAGGTTGAGTATCCCTTATCTGAAAAGTCTGGTACCAGAATTGTTATAAATTTTGGATTTTTTCGGATTTTCAAATTTTTGCATTATAATTTCCAGTTAAGCATCTTTAATGTGAAATGTGAAATCCAAAATGCCCCAATGACCTTTTCCTTTGAGCATCACATTGGCTTTCAAAAAGTTTGAGCTGTTGGAGCATTTAGGATTTCAGGTGATTAGATTAGGGATACTGATTTTGTACAGCGGAAAACTTCTTGGCACTTATCTGGTGAAAGAAGAAACTACGGAAGAATCCCTTTCCCCAAAGGACTTTAGATATCAGGATGGTCCTAATTCATCTGGACAGTTCCTCCAAAGTTAGGCCTACAGGTAGAGCTCTTTTTTGGCAGCATCAGGGTTTTGAGAATGAAAGTTTTTTTTTTTTTTTTTTTTTTTAACGGAGGCCAGGAAAGGTCAAGAGAATGAAGGGTCCTAGTGATGGTGCGGTAAGCAAGTCATTTGTATAATGGAGCCTTATTTGACAGATTTCTAGGAACTCAGTATCCAAGGTCAGGCGTGGCAGACTGAGGTGGGTATAGTCCTCAGGATTTCAGTGTAGATTAGAGGTTTAAACTCCAATTGTATTTAACATCCTCCTTTTCCCCAATAATCCCTTTTTATAACAATTGTTTTGTGGTGATTCATAATCATATTAATATGATTATGAAAATCAAGTAATTTAGCTTGTGAATGTAGGCTGGCTGCACTGCTGGTATAAGGAAGTGCCAGACACTTGCAACTGCCCAGGATCTCTGTGAACCAACAGCAAGGAAGACTGAGAGGCACACTGCATTGATGGCTCAGATTCAGATATGGTACTGCTGGTTCTGGCGTAATTTTCTGAAATGGTGAAAATCTCTAAATTCCAAAAACAAAAAACCAACATACATCTTCCTTTGAATTGCCTGGTAGTTATATTCCTGGAAAATTTAGTGTATATGAGCCTGAGGTAGTAGTCAATAAATACTCAAGAAATAAAATAATTGAAAAATATAAAACACGTTTTTTTACACGTGCTTGTAAGCCCAGATTATATGCAGTTTGTTTGTTTGTTTGTTTGTTTTTCTGAGAGGGAGTCTCTGTTGCTCAGACTGGAGTGAAGTGGCATGATCTCGGCTCACTGCAACCTCCACCCACTGGGTACAAGCGATTCTCCTGCCTCAGCCTCTCGAACAGCTGGGATTACAGGCAGGCGCCTCCACGCCCGGCTAATTTTTGTACTTTGAATAGAGACCAGGTTTCACCATGTTGGCCAGGCTGATCTCGATCACCTGATCTCAAGTGATTCCCCCCGCCTCGGCTTCCGAAAGTGCTGGAATTACAGGCGTGAGCAGCCGCGTCCACCTGCTTTTTCATACATTAAATGTACTTGTATGTAGACTGGGACCTCTGCCCTCAGCCTCTTAATAAATATTCCAAGTGACTTCCTTGCAAAAACCACTGCGAAGCACTTGTCTGGAGAATGGGAAGTTGCTGATCTAAGAACTGCAGGGGTGGGGCGGGGGAAGCAACCCAGCCCTTCCCTTTTCTCGGAAAGCAGTTGGCTTTGACGAAAGAGAAACCAGGACCAGAAAGTCCCGATTTCTAACCTAAAACGGCGCTTTTTGCCCAGAGACCGGTGATGAGCGACCCTGGGCTCGGGTTTTGATTGGACAGTTCGGAAACTGTAAAAACTAATTAACCTTAGGCTCTGCTCTGTGGGCGCCTGTGCCTCCCCCTCCCTCTGCTTCTCTCTCTCTCTCTCTCTCTCTCTCTCTCTCTCTCTCTCTCTCTCTTCAGCTGTCCTCCCTGGCCTGTGACCGTCCGGTCCTCCTTCCCAGCTCAGTTTTCGGCTCGCTCGGGTCTCTGTCCAGGACTGGGAAGCCACGGAGGGCCGGGAAAGTGGCGCACTCCTGGAGTGCACGCTTCCTGCTCTCTTGTCGTTGAATAACTACCGGGCAAGGCTGGGTGGAACAGACAACATGTCTAAGTAATTGATGTGCCGCTGGGTGCAAGAGTGGAGCTGGAAGGTGATGGGCACTGCTTTCTGGGGCTGCCCAGCTTCATTCCGAGGGCTGTCTTTCTTGGGCGGAGCCGGAAAGAGTAGGGGCAGGCTGGTAGCAAAATGCAAATAGTCGAGAATAGCGATCGGGGAGAGGCAGGTGTGTGTGGGGCCCAACAGAAGTACCACCTGGGTAAGTAGGCCGGTGCCTGCAGCGTAGTGCAGAGCACTAAGCCCTTCTTTGGGCTCCGCCCGTTTTCCTGCTGGGTTTCTCATTTCCTCATTGAGTTCTAGGGTTTGCCGATCTAAAGATCTAAATCCAGTTCGTGTCCCATTGTATCGTGTAACATTTCTGGCAGCTTACATCTTTGTTTATTGAGATATAGCTCACAAACCATACAATTAACACATTTAAAGTGTACATTTCAGTGGGTTTTAGTATATTCACAGGGTTGTGTAACCATCACCTCAATTTTAGGACATTTTCATCACCCCCAAAAGAAATCATGTACTAGTTAGGTGTCACTCCCATTTCTCCCAAACCCCCAGTCCTAGGAAGCTACCAATCTTTCTGTCTCTATGGGTTTGACTATTCTTAATATTTCATAGAAACAGAAACATAAAATATGTGTTTTTTTTTAGAACTGGCTTCTGTTTTCAGAGGTCATCATATTGTAGCAAGGATCAGCTCTTCTTTTTATTGATGAATAATACTCTACCATATAGATATACAAAGTTTTGTTTATCCATTATTAGTTAATGGGTGTTTAGGTTGTTTCCACTTTTTGGCTATTGAGAATAAAATGTGATCACCAATATCCATGTATAAGTTTTTGGTGTGGACATAGGTTTTCAATCTTGTGTATATATATATATAGGAATGGAAATTGCTGGATGATATGGTAACTCTATGTTTAATCTTCTGAGGAACTACTCGACTGTTTTCCAAAGCTGAATGTACCATTGTGTTTGAGAGTTCCACTTTTTCTACATCCTCACCAACACTTATTATTTTTTTTGAGACGGAGTTTTGCTCTTGTTGCCCAGGCTGGAGTGCAATGGCGTGATCTTGGCTCACTGCAACCTCCATCTCCTGGGTTCGAGTGATTCTCCTGCCTCAGCCTCCCAAGTAGCTGGGATTACAGGCATGCACCACCATGCTTGGATAATTTTGTATTTTTAGTAGAGATGGGGTTTCTCCATGTTGGTCAAGCTGGTCTCAAACTCCCGACCTCACGTGATCCACCTGCCTCGGCCTCCCAGAGTGCTGGGATTACAGGCGTGAGCTACCATGCCCAATCTCTTTTTATTTTATTTTATTTTAATAACCATTCTAGTGAATATGAAATGGTATCTCTTTATGGTTTTGATTTGTACTTCCCTAATGACTAATGATACATTATTTTTAGATTATAAACTAATTAATTTTTAAAAGGCTTACATGCTGTGATTTTGACAACTTCTAGGTCACATGCCCAAAAGTCACAGAGTTAAACCAATCCTCTCTATGGCTAATGCTCAAACTCCGTCTTCTCTTTCCTAGAAGACAATCTGGGATAAATTTTTCAAAACTCTATTTGTTGTCTCTGTTAGAAAGAAAACCCTGGGCAAGATGAACCTGTAAGGAGATTAAATGGTTTATTTGTTATTTGCTGTTAAGAGTGTGTAAGGAGCTTTCTGGTCTCCCATTTTTACTTTATAAAAAAATGAGTGAGTGGGCTGAGCATGGTGGCTCATGCTTGTAATCCCAACACTTTGGGAGGCCTAGGTGGGTGGATCACTTCAGGTTAGGAGTTTGATACCAACATGGCAAAACCCTGTCTCTATCAAAAATACAAAAATTAGCCAGACATGGTGGCGTGTGCCTGTAATTCCAGCTATGTAGGAGGCTGAGGCATAAGAATTGCTTGAACCCCGGGAAGTGGCGGTTGCAGTGAGCCAGGATTGTGCCATTGCACTCCAGCCTGGATGACAGAATGAGGCTCTTTCTCAAAAAAAAAAAAAAAAAAAAAAGCTCTGAGATGAAGTAGTAATGATATTGTGCTTCTCTTCATGTAAGTGCCCCTTGGATTCCTCCCCCCGATTACCATCAGGTCATGGAATGCGGAGGGGCCCTCAGTTTCAAGAGCAGTGGTCTCCAAATTTTGTCCACATGCACAACTATAAAAAATTTTTGGTATACATTTTCTATATATAGCTATACATTTTATACATATGTTACTATCAGTCTTGATTTAGACATTACTAAAGCTTAATTTTTCTCTCTTTTTTTTTCAGTTAAAAATTCATATTGAACTATCTTAGAAGTGGTTCCCCGAAGATCTACTGCCTGAGGGAGCACAGCAGTTGTGGAAGTGAAGACAGGACCAGAATCAGAATAAGAGTTCAAATATGCCGGGAAATCTAAATTCTTGTAAGTCAGAGAGTGACTGAACAGCAGCAGTGAGACATCAAGGGCTTTTAATATTTGCTTTAAACCTTGGCACAGATCACTTCCTTCTCTAAGACTGAATCCAAAAAGCAAAATGGAATACGATAATAAGCTGTGACAGTATGGTAAATGCTGAGCATTCCCTACAGTCAGAGAAGGAGGCCCAACTCCTGACATAGCCTTGGATGCAGAACTGACAACTTGGGGAAAGTGATGAAGTAGTTGAACCCACCTGTGAATCTCTAGAACCTGTAGTGATTCACCTAACTCACCATGACTCCGTTGTGATCATTGAACAGAGGAGGCCAAGAGCAAACACAAGGTCACTCCAAGGCTAAACTGGCAGTTGTGCAGTAAACACTGATGCGAAGGGATTGATGAGGGACAGAGATGTATGTGTAACCAAGAGTGCCCACCGTAATTCCCTGCAAAAAAAACTTTTTTGGTAATACACAACCTGGTTATATTCAGTGTCAAGTTTGCATGGATGGATACTCAGAGATTGAACTTAGTAGACAACACATATACTCTACAGAATGTGGCCACATCTGTAGTTGATGCCTCTGCACTTCCTTTAAATATACTAGACTGTGCCCAGCTGGTTTGAAAAAAATCAGCCTCTGTCAGTATCACTGCATTTATATATGAGGTGTGCCTTATTTCTCAAGACAGATGGATCCTGTGGCTGGATTTTTTTCCACGTCTTTGTGCAAGAACTATAGGTTGTTGGCATCCAATGCTCTGAGCTTAAAAAGATTGATTTTAAAAATTGCTATCTGCAGTACATAAAAAACTTTCATTTCTCATATGCTCTGAGACTGCTTTTGTTTCCTTTGGTTTTATGCTTCAGGGCTGGACTTTGGTTGCCAGAGTGCCAGATAATGGGGTTGTCCTTAAAGCAATTTTCCCTGTCTTTTTTAAAGTCATGAATTTTTAGTTGGCCACATGTGGGCATTTTGGACCACATAAATAAAGACACCACCATAGAGATAGTGAAGCCAGTTGTAAACTAAAAATTAAATCCTAAACTCCCTAATCGACTGAATGGAACACCTCCTGACCAAAGTGACCCCAGAAAAACCTTAAAACTGAGTTCCTAAAAACAAAAACAAAAACAAAAAAAAACTGAGTTCCTGGCCATGACAGGGTGGGGGGTCAGACATGATTCATTATACCCGCCTCTCTTTTATGGTTTAGACACAACAACTGACCAGCATTAATGTCAAAATAAAGGTTTTAAGGCTGACAGAACAGACTCTTTGTGGCAATAACAAATTATTTGTAAGACCTAATGCCATACCAGGCAAGTGCTATGTCATGCACTCCTGCACTCCTGCACTCCTACACTCACTCCTACACTCCTACACTCCTACACTCTATACTCCTACACTCTACACTCTACACTCTACACTCCTACACTCCTACACTCACTCCTACACTCCTACACTCCTACACTCTACACTCCTACACTCTACACTCCTACACTCCTAC